>JAQFVV010000340.1:59292-140333 GCA_028023455.1 Epiperipatus broadwayi | reverse complement strand
TAACGGGTGTGCTCGTATACCGTATACTTATTTGTTCTTATCTTAAATAAAAAAATATCTATTTTTTTCTTTATGAAGCCAAATAGTGATAAGAAAATTCGTATTTCTCTCACAGCATATTTATGGACGTCAATCATTGACTCCAAGCGCCAAACTTACTTTTTACATAAGTATTATGCTGGAAGAGAAGAATACGATAGTAATAGGGCCTCTCTACTAGCTCAGTACTCAGGGCGGGTGGCTAATAAACCGTAGGAAAATGTACGGGAGACACTCTATGCAACCAACAACGAAACTCGGATCAATCGTCTAAATTTATGAACTATATTCCATGAGTCAAATAATAAAACACACACATGCAATATACCTTAAAATAACATATCTTTTATTACAATATTTTCTGCTTTTAATAAAAATATATTTCCCGCACCTTTTAACATTTATATAACCCAATAAAACCTATATATGTATTCTGTGTGGACTTTCAATAAAATAAGAAAAACGAACGTATACACAGATAAAATCTAATCAGCTGTATTCAAAATGGCCTTATCTTAAAAAAAAATATAAGTCTCTTGCCTTGGTTCGTTCTCCTTGAGGGTTTCAGAAAACGTAATAATATTTGGAAAATAAAATATCTTAAGTTCATATTACCTGCAATTTTTGTCCGATGTGATCCCCGGGGATATCAAAATAAGAAGAAAAACACATGAAATCCGAAGCAAAACGTACGAGACAGTTCATCACGCTTCAGTTCATTCCGAGTCGGATCGATTCCCTTGCGAAAAGTTGATAGGTCTCCGGTCGATGTTCTCCGGTCACTGCTGCATGGCCTCTTCGGGGCAAGGTCCAGAAATCCCAGCACGCTTAAGCCTTTACCCCACTATACTCATATTCGGCCGTAGCCTTAGCTATTCTTCTTCAATATATAAAAAAAATGAAAAAAATATTTCTTTCCTTTTCTTTCTTTCCTCTTTGAAGACCAAAAATAATCTGACACTAGTTTAAAAAAAAACTACATCTCACTCTCCCTGTCACTTTTTCCCTTTCTTTTGTTTTCGCAAACACAGTCCGTCCCCTTCTTCCCCACCACGTGGTATAGATGGCCAGTTAAGCTAATAAGCAGAAAGAACTTTTCGCACCTTCGGACATTTTGGCAATTAACATTCCGGAAACTTTTTACTTCAACCTTCTTTTTAATTTTCATTCAAATGCCCCAGATAAGATTTTCGATGTTTAATATATTTCTTTTTTTTTTCTTTTACTTACAATAATCTCTTATCTTGGATCCAAAATGTATTCATACGTTCGTTTTCTAAAATTGTCTATCCACACCGCAAATACATACATATACCACTTTTACAAAAACAAAACGCAAATCCCCCCCCCCCCCCCTCTTTTCTTACTTTAATAAAATCTTAAACATTTTCTCCCACTAACAAAATAAATACTAAAACGAAATAAAATCAAAATTATATGAAACTAATTTTAAAACTATATAACATATGTGTGCGCCTTTCTACCTTGTAACTAGGGTTTAAACCCGACTAGTTACAATACCCTCCTCCCGGAAGCCTTTAAATACGGTCTACGTATTTGAACGGCTCATTCCTAACTTATCAAATAAAACGATGCATTTTTAAATATTTTCCCTTTATAACTTTCTACCCTGCGGTTCTAGAACAAAGAAATAAACGACCATCAATCCCAACGATATGCTATAAGTTCAACCACCAACTCACACGCATGTGATATGCAACGCACCGCATACAATCAATTCCACACAGACTTATCTGGTTATGTGACCGGAAACACAAAAAAAAAAACCCAAAAAAAAAAATAATCTCCTTTTTCTTTTTCTTTCTACGTGTCAGGACCTTCTAACCGCACTCTGCTACTTCAGAGTCTTATGAGCGAGGGTAACTAGAACAAAATCCGACTTAAGTAGGGGTCGTCCAAGACCGTGCTCGCCTTTGGAGCTTTGTGGGTGGGACGGTATGTGAGTGCCGTGCTCTCTTTGGAGACTTATTGGCTTAAGTTTAAATAGGTCGGTCAACCATGTCGGGAACAACATTTATATACAGGACGCGACACACCACATGCCCAATCCAAGCAACCAACCCCGCCATCCACCGTCAGACTCGATAGACCGCTCCCATCTCAAATCTCCCTAGCCACCTTTATCTAACTCTCTAGCCTACAAAACAATGAAGGAGAAAAAAAATTCGACACACATATATAACTTCAAATGTGGCCTTATATAACGGCCCCTATACTTAATAATATCATTGTTAAATATTAAACCCACACCCTAATAAAATAATTTAAACAAACACCCAAAAAAAAAAACTTTCAACATATGTCCCATTACGTGTATATATCTTAACTCTATCGGCTATCCTTTTGCCCGGATGAACTCGAAATCTTTCCCTGTCCATAATTCGGCTTGCGTGGCGGTCGTGGCTCTTCATGTTCATACTGCCATTTCGGTCTAGTATTACCATCCCCTCGTTCGGGATCCTGTGGGTTCCAATCCGACCCTCCTTCTTCCGTCCCAAATTTCACAACTCGAGTATCGTGAGTTTCTTTTCCTCGCTCTATCGGTAAACTATAATCATAGGTGCTCATATCAATCGCATTAAGTAGCTCAGCTACCTCCTCCATGGACGCTTTCCTTATGCCTAACATCATTTGTTCCACCTTCATCGGCATGTTATGCCTCACGATCCGAATGATGTGATTTTCCTTTAAATTGCATGCGTCTAACGTTCGCAGCTTTGCCACTTGTCGATGAAAAAATTGTGAAAAACTTTCCTGCTCTCCTTCCCTATATTTCTCCTGCATAATCCGATATCTAGCCAATTCTTGCCGATCCTCTGACCAAAAACTATCTCTCATCTCTCGTTGATATTCTTCAAATGTCGTGGGTTGTTGAAACAACGAATTCCACCATGACAGCGCGTTTCCGGTTAAGTTGCTGCAAGCAATAGCGATTTTGCTTTCCTCAGCCATCGGGTTAACGCTAAAATATCTTCCCAGACTTTGTAAGTGCTCCACGGGAGCTTCTCCCATTTGGCCGGCAAATGGCCGAACCTTTTAAAAATTGGTTTACATGGGCCTGTGCTGGTACGTACTTCGTCACGGCTTCCCTTTCTTCTGCTATTTTTGTCTTTTCGCCCTCAACCTGTTTCTCATCTACTTTCTTTTTCTTAGACTTCTCGTCTTTATCTATACTTCCTTCCTTCTTTGACTCTCCTTCGTTCTCTTCTCCTTGATTAACTCCTTTTATTCTTTCCATTTGCTGCTCTAATTTTCGCAGCCTTTCCTCAAATCGATCTTCGAATTTTTGAAATCTTTGTTCCAATCTTTCCAGAATGACCTCCAAAATCTTCGATTCTTCCTTCTTTTCTTGGTCCATTTTCTTTTGGAGTCTTGTTTTCATTCACACTATATTTTACTAAATATATTTTGATATCTAAAAAAAAATCGTAGTAATTTGTTTTGACTGCTTCCAAAATCACAACGTGGTAGGTTTTCTTTCCCCCCCCCCAAAGCGCCATGCTACGTGTCTAATTTCTTTATCAACCACTCGGAAAACTATTTTCTGTCTTTCAATTAAAACCATTTTAACCGAAACAAACTTCACGTCTCTCTAATATTTCTATTTTACTCCCCCTCCTTTCCCTTATCGAATTTTTTTTAATCTTTCTACTCGGGCCCCCATACATTCCATTCTTCATAAAGCCTTAGTTGGGACGCCATTGTAACGGGTGTGCTCGTATACCGTATACTTATTTGTTCTTATCTTAAATAAAAAAATATCTATTTTTTTCTTTATGAAGCCAAATAGTGATAAGAAAATTCGTATTTCTCTCACAGCATATTTATGGACGTCAATCATTGACTCCAAGCGCCAAACTTACTTTTTACATAAGTATTATGCTGGAAGAGAAGAATACGATAGTAATAGGGCCTCTCTACTAGCTCAGTACTCAGGGCGGGTGGCTAATAAACCGTAGGAAAATGTACGGGAGACACTCTATGCAACCAACAACGAAACTCGGATCAATCGTCTAAATTTATGAACTATATTCCATGAGTCAAATAATAAAACACACACATGCAATATACCTTAAAATAACATATCTTTTATTATAATATTTTCTGCTTTTAATAAAAATATATTTCCCGCACCTTTTAACATTTATATAACCCAATAAAACCTATATATGTATTCTGTGTGGACTTTCAATAAAATAAGAAAAACGAACGTATACACAGATAAAATCTAATCAGCTGTATTCAAAATGGCCTTATCTTAAAAAAAATATAAGTCTCTTGCCTTGGTTCGTTCTCCTTGAGGGTTTCAGAAAACGTAATAATATTTGGAAAATAAAATATCTTAAGTTCATATTACCTGCAATTTTTGTCCGATGTGATCCCCGGGGATATCAAAATAAGAAGAAAAACACATGAAATCCGAAGCAAAACGTACGAGACAGTTCATCACGCTTCAGTTCATTCCGAGTCGGATCGATTCCCTTGCGAAAAGTTGATAGGTCTCCGGTCGATGTTCTCCGGTCACTGCTGCATGGCCTCTTCGGGGCAAGGTCCAGAAATCCCAGCACGCTTAAGCCTTTACCCCACTGTACTCATATTCGGCCGTAGCCTTAGCTATTCTTCTTCAATATATAAAAAAAAATGAAAAAAATATTTCTTTCCTTTTCTTTCTTTCCTCTTTGAAGACCAAAAATAATCTGACACTAGTTTAAAAAAAAAAAACTACATCTCACTCTCCCTGTCACTTTTTCTTTTTCTTTTGTTTTCGCAAACACAGTCCGTCCCCTTCTTCCCCACCACGTGGTATAGATGGCCAGTTAAGCTAATAAGCAGAAAGAACTTTTCGCACCTTCGGACATTTTGGCAATTAACATTCCGGAAACTTTTTACTTCAACCTTCTTTTTAATTTTCATTCAAATTCCCCAGATAAGATTTTCGATGTTTAATATATTTCTTTTTTTTCTTTTACTTACAATAATCTCTTATCTTGGATCCAAAATGTATTCATACGTTCGTTTTCTAAAATTGTCTATCCACACCGCAAATACATACATATACCACTTTTACAAAAACAAAACGCAAATCCCCCCCCCCTCTTTTCTTACTTTAATAAAATCTTAAACATTTTCTCCCACTAACAAAATAAATACTAAAACGAAATAAAATCAAAATTATATGAAACTAATTTTAAAACTATATAACATATGTGTGCGCCTTTCTACCTTGTAACTAGGGTTTAAACCCGACTAGTTACACTTGAGATGGCTTGAAATTAATTTTGTATGTTAATGGTAGTGGAAGGTTTTGCTGCAATAAAAATGTCATCAACATATCGAGAGTATATGAAAGTTGGATCTGTTGTGAAATATTTTGGAAGTATTTGTTTCTCATAATGGTTTATGACAATACTAGCAACAACTCCACTCATAGGCAGTCCCATGGGCCAACCATCATTCATCACATACCATTTGTTTTCAAATTTAGCAACTATGTTGTTATCCAGCCACTTCAAGAATTCTATTATAAAATCAATTCGTTTTTTTTTTTTGGATAATCTTTCTTAATTAATTCATCTTTGATGATGATAATGGATTTTTTTCTGTTAATTGAGCCATAAAGTTCATTGACATCGCATACAGTCATTTTGTGTTCCAAATTTATTTTAGCATTTTTTATTCTTTCCACAAATTCCAATGATGATTTGATAGTGTCGCATATTTATAACTACATATATATAATTATCTGTTTTCATCTGTTCACTTACATACTTAGTCATCCACTCATTCATCTATTTATCTAGGTACAGATCCATGCATTTATCTGTATCCTCTATCCATCTTTTACCTATCTATTTAACTGATTCTCATCTGATGTATCCATACCTTCAGTCATTTCTCTGTCTAATTATCAGATCATCCCTTTAATATCTATCTATTGTTTTACTAATCTATCAATCTATCCCAAAATCTACCTCTGCATCTAGTTATATATTCATCCACCAATCTATTGAAGCATCTATCTATCTATCTATCTATCTATCTATCTATCTATCTATCTATCTATCTATCTATCTATCTATCTATCTATCTATCTATCTATCTATCTATCTATCTATCTATCTATCTATCTATCTATCTATCTATCTATCTATCTATCTATCTATCTATCTATCTATCTATCTATCTATCTATCTATCTATCTATCTATCTATCTATCTATCTATCTATCTATCTATCTATCTATCTATCTATCTATCTATCTATCTATCTATCTATCTATCTATCTATCTATCTATCTATCTATCTATCTATCTATCTATCTATCTATCTATCTATCATATCTATCTATCTATCTATCTATCTATCTATCTATCTATCTATCTATCTATCTATCTATCTATCTATCTATCTATCTATCTATCTATCTATCTATCTATCTATCTATCTATCTATAAATACATAAAAATCTAAATATGTATCTATCTATCTATCTAACTGAGTCTATCTATCTATCTATCTATCTAGTGGATCAATAGATCGATCGATCAATCTATCTAGTCTAGACAGATAAATAAATGGATAGATCTAGGTATCGAGCTAGATATCAATCATATCTATCTAAATGGATATCTATCATAGATAAGTAGAAATAAATACATAAAAATTAAATATGTTCATCACAAAACGGAGTCACAAATAAATAGACAAGTGGATAAATAGATGGATGGATAAAGATGTAGTTTAGACAGAAAAATAAATGGATAGATGAGGAATGGGCAGAATAATCAAATCATTAAATGGATGTTACATAGATAAGTAGAAAACCAGATAAAATAAATAGAGAGATAGATAAATACCTAAATAGATAAACAAATAAACAGAGATAGATAAGTAGGTAGATAGGTAGGTAGGTGGGTGGGTAGGTAGGTAGTAAACAAAAAGATAATTAGGTAAATGTATATATAGAGACATAGATTAGGAATTTAGGGAGAAAAGTAGCCAGATAAATAAATAGATATCTTTTTGGATGGGTGATGGACTAAATAGTTAAATGAATAGTTGGATGCATAAATAGAGAGATAGGAGAAAACTAGATAAATAGATAATTGGATAGATATACAGGCAGATAGATACACAAACATAAAAAGAGACATATATAAATAGGTAGAGAGTAAATAGATGGATAAACATTGGGTGGTTAGGTAGATGGTTAAATTGATAGTTGGATGCATATATAAATTGATAGAAGACCAGATAAATACAGAGATAGATATATATTTTAATGAACATACAGAGGGAAAAGTAGATGAAATGATAAGCAGATTGATAGAGTAAATAGATAAATAAAAGTGAAGTTGATAAATGGTAAATATATTGGTGTGTAGAAAGAAATATAAACAGACAGGTAAAAGATAAATAGATGGTTAAATAAATATAGACAGAGAAAAGTAAAAGATAGATTGATGAATATGTACATTAAATAGATAGAAATTGATAGCTAAAAGTTAAGTGAATATATACAAGTAGCTAGTTAAATAGACTAATAATATCACCCCCCCCCATTGTCATTTTTAATGCCTTAGTATAACAAGTTTTGCCAGAACTTTTTATTTTTGTTCCTACTTTATATCAAAGATGAACACCAGCTTATTTTTAGCATGACTCCATTCAACTTGTGTTCTGCAATATAATATAATTTTGTATGAGAGATAATGAATCTTTAAATATTTTGTGATATATTTTTATAGTTTCATTCATTAGGTATAATTTGTGTTTTTAATAAATACTAGTAATTTGATTTTTAGGTCAAATATAAATATTTGATAAACTCTTGCTTTTGAAATTATTTTTTAATCATGAGTAATATGATTTCATAATTTATTTATTAGTATGAAATTAATATTTATCATATATGGTTTTCATTTCTTAGTTGTTGTTTATTTCGTTAAATATTACTTCCTAAACTAATAATTTCCAAATTTTCCACTCACCCATCTCTGCATATTTTTTGGTTGAAAAAGGTTTTGATATTTTTTTTTGTATTTCCTGCAATACCATTTGATAAGTAATTTTAAAAATACAATATTTTAGTATTCTTTTTAATTTTTTATTGCACTAAATTTTTTAATCATTTCATAATTGCTAATATATTTGATCCTGGGAGTTATTTAATTTATTTTTATTTGCTCAAGTCATTATGCTGATTTTTTTGGTAATTTCTTAATTACTATTTCTATTTGATAAATATTGTTTTATCATATGCCAAATTGCACAATTCTTTTTGTAAAAATAGACGCAATTGTTTGTTTTTAGTTTGGACAAACATGAGCCAAGACTGTGACTGGTCAGAGCATGGTGTGTTCCCAAGATAAGGTCTTGGATTAATTATAAGATCTAAATGTCTGGTAAGAAGTTTTTTTGTCTCAGCTGCTGAAGAGAATAGTAGAGCAGTTCCTGACTTAGGTGTTGAAAAGGACAGTCAGTTCTAATCTATCTGCTAAAGTCACAGAAGGCTTCACCAAGCTGTTGCTGAAAATAGAATTTGTAACCTGGCTGTTGAAAAGAACTGCAGAAGTTTTTAGTTAGTTGTGTAAAGCACACTGAGTTTAGCTATAAAATATTTTTTGCTATGAAGCCTATGTGCTGTTTAACTGAAATATAGATTTATCTTCATCTATGTAACCTGCTTCACTGGCGTAAAATATGAAACACAAGATGTCTTTGAATTAATCAGAAACACAAACCTTGTAGCCAGCTAAGAGTATAAAAATATGTTAGCCTGTCTGGGAAAATTTATTGGAAATAAAAATATACTAGTGTGTTAGCCTTGAAAATTATATTGTAAAAATGGAGTCAAATTAACTCTGCAGATTAGTATTCTGAAATTCAAAAGCTTTCAAAAAATAATCTTACAAAGAAACTGGAAATTATAAATGACAAAGGGTTCAAAAACAATTTAATACCATGGTACAAGGTACTTTTATATGCTCATATTTAAATTTAAAGATGTGTTTTAAAGTAAGTAGCAATTGAGATTGATTAATAATGTTATTAATATTTTTTTCATTTGAAATATTTTTTATTATTATTTTCACTTTAAAATTGAAAGGACTTTGGCAAATTAAAATTTTTATCTTTCATAGGGAAATTGTTCTTTTTACAAATAATAATTAATACTTATGACAAATTCTTTTAATGTAATCTTTTCTTCTGAAACATTTTTTATTTCTTGTTTTATATTATCTCCCCCCCCCCTCAAAATTATATACAAAAGAGTTAAGCTAATTTAAAATGCTCTTGATCTCTGATTAAAAAGCTGATTTCCAAATTTTGTCATAACTTAAGAAAAAAGTTAATTGTTTTAATGACTAAAATCCACTAGATTATTATTTTTTTTGTACAAAATTATATTTTTGATGAAATGTACAAATTTAAATTTTCATATTATTATATCATTTTTTAATTTTTATTTATTGCTAATCAGTTGGTTAATTAAATAATTTTAGACATGTTCTTTTGTTAAGATATTTAATACTCCAGCCGTTTGATACATGAATTAGCTATTTGTGAGACTTGATTTCAGTACAGCTTAGAAATTGATTGTTTTTCTAATTATCCCAGTAAAGTTATTTTAAAAATAAACAAGAATAAATTGTTACGTTTATTTATTTTTTGCTCACAACTGTTCATTGACTTCGTGCTTTCTGAGATAGAATAGGCATATTGATCATGGGTTGTTGGTGTTTGGACATTCAGATGATAATCCAGAATGGTATAAATATATCAACTTTAATCAATATGTAGGACCTTTAATATTATTTTTATTATTAGAAAATAAATTTATAGTTGGCCAGTGAATTTTTTTTTTTGCTTTTTGCATCTCTGAATTAAAAACTTGACCATCCCCTATCTCTTTGAATTGCCTACTTTGCCAATCACACATCTGCATCCAATGCATATCTTCCTACTTCTCTTTGTACTTTTTCTAAGTCATCTAACACAGCTTTACTAATACAACACATCATTATCATATGTTAACCCAGCTACTGCTGTTTCCTTCCATATAATTCTTGGTACATCATATTTATTATATGAAAACACCGTTTTTTTAATCAGTCCCTTTCTTTTCTATGCTTCATTTATCAATTTTTTTCTCCCATTCATCCAAATAATTTCTTTGATTACTTAAGATGATTTTCAAATAGATATTCCCATTTAATTTTATATCTCCTAATAAAATTTATTTCTCTTCTTTTTCCCAGCATTTATCATGATTACTTTTGATTTTTCTTCGCCAAATTTAATTCTCATCTCCTTACCTCCTTTGCATATTTTCAGCATATCTTCCATATCTTTCCAACTTTCTGTGCACAAAATATCATCTGCAAATGAAGAACTTGATAGTGTATACATTTCTTTACCATCTATTAATATCTCTACCTAATCTTTCTATTGCTCTCCATTTCTCTCGAATATAACAAAAACAAAATAGGTAATATTAGGGCATTCTTGCCTTAGTGCCACCCCACTTTTACCTCTCATTATATATTTTCTAATAAATAATATAGTAATTATTTTCATATAATTTTTAATAAGATCCATTAAACTCCATTCATTCTCATATTTACTAAACTAACTCCTAATCTATTTCTATTTATTCTATCATATGCTTTCTTTATATCTATAAAGATCTTATATAAGTATCTATCTGTATTCCTCCTCCCATCTGCAAGTTGTGTGACTACAAATAAGCTATCTCCTATACATCTATCTGATTTAATACTTCCTTGCACTTCTCCCACTATATTATTTTTTCCAACAGTTGTGCCACCTTTTTATCTGCCATATATGCAAAAACTTTATATAATACTGATATTAATGCTATTAGTCTATAATTGTTTAACTTTCTATGATCCTTATCCTTTCCTTAAAATAATAGCCTTACTCATGTATTATTCCAACTATCTAGAAATTCTCTTTTCTATACAAACTTATTAAAACATGCTAAGATTTAACTTTTGTTTTATTTGCCAGATTCATCACTATCTTTGCTGCCAATCTATCTAAATCTCTTGCCTTTCCACTTTTCAATTTCTTCCCTGCCTTATTCAATTAATTTTCTGTCAAACTCTTATTTCCATTACTATGTGCTTTTATGTATGTTATCACTCTGTCATTCACATGTAACATCATTTCTATATTCATTACATATTTATTTAAGATTGTCCTAATTCTTCTCTAAAGCTACATTCTTTTTCCTCATCATTTAGTAATACTATTTTTCTCTACCCTACATTTCATCTTTTAATATATTTAGAAAGTTTTTACTCCCATCTCTTCCATTTTTTTTAATATTCTCCAAGCATTTATTATTTAATTTAATTCTCTCTACATAATTATCTATTTTAGCCAACTTTTTTAAAGTAGTTTTCTCATTTAATATTAACATCTTTTTCACTTTCTTTGTTTTTAATAGCACATTTGTATTCTCTGCATGCTTTTTTCATCTTTTAAACTTTTACTAATGCTCACTTTTTTATTACTTTTATTCTTCTAAATACTCTCACCTAAAATTCTATTTGTCACTTTTTCTATTTCATCACACCAGTTCTTTTATTCATCCCCAATAAACTCTTCCATGATTTCTACTTTAACTTTATATTCTTTTTATTCTTATCATTCATTCTTCATCCACATCTTTCATCATCCTTACTACTTTTATTACTATTTTCCATCACAGTACTATCCATTTCTATTCTAATGAAATTATGATCATTATTACATACTCTCTCTTCATTATTAATCTTTTTCTGTACTTTATTCATTTTCTCTTTGTCGACTAATACTTATCTATTGTATGAAATAATTATTTCTAGACCATGTGTATTTCCCCTCATAAATATTTGATGAATTTTCAATGGGCAAATTTATTCTGACAAATTTTTTTCAAAAGCCATCCATTCTTGTTATCCAAATCATCAATTTCTTCAATATGACCATTCATATCCCCTATAACCATTATTTTATTTCCTTTTTTTAAAAACTCTGTATATCCTTATCTAGGTATTCATATATGCTACTGTTCCACTCCAATATAGTTTGAGTAACTCCAGTATCCACACTATAACCACCATCCATTCTTGTTTTCCTAAGCTTTTCTCAAGCCACAAATGTTCTTGACATGTTATAGTATTTATATATTTGTTGACATAACTCATATTTCCCCCTTTTTTCTTTTCTATGTATATCCTGCCATACCAAGTCTTCCAGTATAAGTTCTTTTCTTAGCTGTGTTTTCCCACTGCAAATATCTCAAGTCCTTTATTTTTAACTGCTTTGTTTAATTCCAGCCACTTTTCTGGTCTTCTACCATTATGCATATTCACATAACCAATTTTAACATTTTTTTATTTTTTACTACTCTTTAATAAATTCTTATGACACTATATTCTCTATTACACTTGTAATTAGTCTGTTTGAAATTAATTTTACAGACCCATTCCCTCTCCACATCTATATTTATATCTAAATCACTTTTCTTTATTTCTTACATCCTGTCTATTGTTACCTTTTTTTTGATAATACTGTAATTTATAACCACCAAACATTAATATTTTTCATAAATTAAATCCACCAATGCTTCATTTTCTTGTTTTGCTAAGTGCAAGCTATCTTTACTATGAAACCCATAAAAACATTCCACACATCCACAACCATAACATTATTTCTCTAGCATAATGTTTCAATCTCTCATTTATAAACACTTCCTATCTAACATATATCTATTGTCAAATCTTGGTGGTAGTCCAACTACTCCTACTCTTTTTTTAACCTTATTCAAATTACTAAACAATTTTTTGTATTCATTCATTACTCTCTCCGATGGCTCTGAGAAATTACTTATCCCTATGATAACATAAAACATCTCTACTCTCTTATTTTTTTACTTATCTGTAACATACCTAATTCTATATCCAGATAACATACTCTTATATACCTATTTATATTTTCCTTTGCAATTACATCTCATTTTCTAATTCATGAGCCCCCTATCAAGACTGTGTCATAGTTTGCTTTCCCAACTTCATCCATAACATTCTCTTCTACCATCTTGATTTACTTATCTACTTCTCTCTTATCACTTTTACTAATTCCTTGATCTACTCACATTTCATATCTAAAGCTCTTAATTTTATTTTTACACCCTTTACCTCTATCCCTATTTTATTTATTCTTTGCCTATCCATATCTCTTGTCAATCTACTAAATATATACTCTATTCTATCTTTCTTAACAACATTTTCTTTGATTTCTCCTTTTTCTTTAAACTATCTACATTTAAAAATCATTTTTTACTTCTTTTCACACATTTATACATGATCTACTGAAACTGTAAGATTCAAGATTTGTTCTATCGTCTCCTACCCACCCACCCCACCTAAATTTAAACCCTCAGTATTGGACTGTGTGCATATAATAGTATTAGTTATATGTATAAAAAGCTTGTTAAATATGCCTCATGCACACACACTCCAATATGAGATATTAATGCACTCAAATTAATTTATTAAATTTAGAATATTTAATATTTTGCGTTAATTATTATTTAGGTCAAAAGTATGTAGCATTTTAATTTGTAAAATCTACTAGAAAAGTTGATTTTAACTTTTTAAATATTTAAGTATTAAAAATAGAAATTCTCTACTAAGTATTCTTGTAAGTCATAATGGGTGAGGAGAGAGATAATGGAAGAGAGAGAAAGGTTCTTAAAAGCTTTTAATTAGTTTTAAAAAAAACATCTGCAGTATAATGATTCATAGGTAAAACTAAAATGAAATATTCGGATTGAAATGACAAATAGAACATGTGCTCTTAATGCATTGTTTTACCTGCAGGTATTTTAAAGCGGACCTGAAAAGTGAACAAATACGCAATTTGCGATGGATCCACGAGATAAAAAAAAAAGGTATATAAAGTCTTGTTTAAAAGAAAAAGGCGAGCTATCTATCTATCTATTCGAGTCTCCAAATGTTGAGCTAAGTTAATATTGAATGTCTAATCTGCTGTCTGCTTCTTAGTAAAATGTTTTTCACATATAACATAGTGATGCCTGAGTAGTAGGTGTTAGCTATTCTCCTCTGAATGGGAGATGCGCTGGATCCCCTACTTGCTTTAAAATGACTTAAAATTGTTTGCTGTAATCTATGTACTGCTCCCTAATGAACTGCTACTTACAATTATGATCATTGAATGAACTATTAATGGAAAAATATTGTGCTATCATTCCTGGACGAGAGGACCATTCGGAAACATGCATATTCTGCTTAAACCCAAGATAACCGGTACTCAAAATCTCTTAAGAACATTTATGCTCTTTATTCAAACTAGAACTCTTATCTTTAATTTGTAATATTTTTATTTATGACTCCTCTGAATGTAAATCCTTTTAAACCACTAAACTCCTTAAAATCTGTAACCTTGTAATGTTTAATGACTATATGATCTTTCCTTTTACTTTGGGTATTCAATTCTATATTTATTTATTTATTGACATAATTAATTTCATGCCTCAATAATTTCTGACTTAGCCTATTAACTCTGTTAAATGTTAGCCTTTGCCAAAATGTGCAAAGTAATTAAATAATATATTTATAATAGACTCATCTTATATTTATGAATCAGCTAGCTCAGAAACGATAAAATCTTCATATTTTGTAAATTATTTCTTGGATGTGTCTCATTTTATATTAATATGTTTTCTTATATTGTCAACTAGTTTAATGAATTATCTTAGCTTCAGAGACGCATCTAACTTTCATGATTAGCTATGAGTGTGGGTGTACCATAATTTGTGCAGGCGGATATCTTAGCTAGCAATAGAAATATGCTAGAAATAATTAATTTTAATTGGTATCCATTGAATTTGACATTATAATTAAACCAATCCAATGTTAGTTGAGGGTTTGTAAGTTAATCATTCATAAATGTGGGCCTGGGGAGTGAGTCATCATTTTTTAGCAGTTAAATATAAATCTTGTTCTATTATAAACGATAGGTGTTATTACTAAGTGATGCCAAAGTGTTCTCTTATTTTAAGCCAGGGAAATCACCGGATACTTGTTTATAGGTATCATTCCGCTCCATTAGGAAGGGTATAGTTCAAAGTGCTCCCATGGAAGCTGTGTCTGTCATGCGGTCGGGTGGTGATAGTGGCAAAAGTTCCCGCACATCCAAATTTGCATTTATGACTGGTTATATAGGGTCCCTGGTAGAAATTCCACCCATGAGTTTATATTTCCCTCCTGGCTTACATCTCAAAGTTTTGCTCCATTATATTATTATACGGCATCTCTATCAATACTGCCTCTCATCTAATTAATTATTCTTTTATTCTCTGCTTATGATTTCACTTCCCAAGCCTCCCACATTCTTTGCCTTCAAATAACAGGCCCCCTGTAGAATTAATCATTAATATAAAACTTTATATATATAAAATGTATTGTTGGGATAAGTTAATTTGCAACCGCATATCTCATTCAACTTTTATCTCACACAATAGCTAATGTACTTAGTCTGGGGCATGAAATAACATTTTGCTACCATTAAATACCCAACGAGACAGGTCGAACGCTTAATGTGTTAATAATGTAAACTCATGCCATATTAGGAGTATTGACTAAGATCAAACTCCATGACTGTAAACAAATTCATATTAATATTAAATATAGTTAAATTATATCTACATGTCTATTTCCTTAATGCCTTATAGCCATAGTGTCTCGTGTCAAAAATCAATCAAATATAACTAGGTCATTCATTAGATTTAGAATAATTAGTTGTAATAGAATTTAGTTAGAGTCTCTTGCATCTCCCTGACCCCTGTGGCCTAAAAGATGTTTGTTAATGTGGTGGCAAGTACATTATCCCATAGTTATATGTTGTGTAATCAATCTACTAGATTCGAACTCAGCATTGTAGACCCTGAATCCCCCTGTAATGCTGCTCTTTAATTGTAGTGGAGGGAAGATGCAACTGGTTAATGAGATATATGAATTCTGATCATTACACTACACAACCATACAATTTTTACATCCTTCATGGACTTATTTAGGCATTTTAAAGGAAAAACTTTATCAAGTACAATATATTCTAGCAAAGCACGCCTAATTTCCTTCTGACCATTATATATACATTAAGCAATACAAATGCAATCCATATTTCCTTATTTTTCAATTCCCCTATTTTATATTTAAATTATTTTTTTTCTACTACTTTCCAAGCCTCTTTATACAAAAGGAAAA
Organism: Epiperipatus broadwayi; assembly: GCA_028023455.1. Classification (NCBI taxonomy): domain Eukaryota; kingdom Metazoa; phylum Onychophora; class Udeonychophora; order Euonychophora; family Peripatidae; genus Epiperipatus; species Epiperipatus broadwayi. The sequence continues at coordinate 123,972 of JAQFVV010000340.1, read as the reverse complement.
ACTTTTTTTAAAAAATTGAGATTGATAAACATGTGCTGTGTCAATTTTCACGTTACACATTATCCTCTTTCTTAAATAAATCAGTCTATTTTAAATTTGTAATTATAAATTTATTAAACACACATTGATTACATAAGTAATATTTGCTGAGGCTATAACCTCGATAATATGCGTATAAAATATGATAGTAGGGACCTCTACAGGTGTTTTAACCATAAGCTTATGCTATGGAAGAAAAGAGAGGAACCCTTCTTTACTTCAAACTACTTTCTATTTAAATAGGTGAAGCTGAAGCGGTTAGATCTGCAAGTGTGAAGCTGTTCAATACTTCACTGATTAAGTCCACATTTCTTATTACACATTAATACTCGTGAAATCTTTCGATTTACAACGAGTCAATGGAAAAATTTTATATTTAGAAATCTATTACAATAATTTAAAGTTGTAATTATAAATTTATTAAATGCACATTGATTACCTATTTAAATAGAAAGTAGGTTGAAGTAAAGAAGGGTTCCCCTCTTTTCTTCCATAGCGTAAGCTTGTGGTTAAAACACCTGTAGAGGTCCCTACTATCGCATTTTATACGCATATTATCGAGGTTATAGCCTCAGTAAATATTACTTATGTAATCAATGTGCATTTAATAAATTTATAATTACAACTTTAAATTACTGTAATAGATTTCTAAATATAAAATCTTTCCATTGACTCCTTGTAAATCGAAAGATTTCAAGATTATTAATATGTAATAAGAAATGTGGACTTAATCAGTGAAGTATTGAATAGCTTCACGCTCACAGATCTAACCGCTTCAGCTTCACCTATTTAAATAGAAAGTAGGTTGAAGTAAAGAAGGGTTTCCCTCTTTTCTTCCATAGCATAAGCTTGTGGTTAAAACAACTGTAGAGGTCTCTACTATCGCATTTTATACGCATATTATCGAGGTTATAGCCTCAGTAAATATTACTTATGTAATCAATGTGCATTTAATAAATTTATAATTACAACTTTAAATTACTGTAATAGATTTCTAAATATAAAATCTTTCCATTGACTCGTTGTAAATCGAAAGATTTCACGAGTATTAATGTGTAATAAGAAATGTGGACTTAATCAGTGAAGTATTGAATAGCTTCACGCTCGCAGATCTAACCGCTTCAGCTTCACCTATTTAAATAGAAAGTAGGTTGAAGTAAAGAAGGGTTCCCCTCTTTTCTTCCATAGCGTAAGCTTGTGGTTAAAACACCTGTAGAGGTCCCTACTATCACATTTTAAACCCATATTATCTATTTTAAATTGAAAAATTATTTTATAGGAAACCTATTAAAAACCATGTAATCTTATGTATGATTCAGATTTATAGTCTCCATGCAGTAAACACACACACACAACACAATAATTTTTTTTTCCTTTTATATTTAAAAATGCATATGGAATCACTTTACAAAAACATTAGCAATATTTTTCTCGATCTTTCCAAATCAAATTAAATTTCCCTCTCTGCACTCCAATTGTTTTTTTTCATCCTCTCAGTAAAGAAATATTTTCCAGCAATGGAGTATAAAAGTTTAACTTATCTTGTGGAACCAATCAGTCAAGTCAGCACAATAAGGCAATCAAAGCGTTGATGGCCTAGTGGTTAGCATAGCAGCTGGTCAGGGTTCGCTTCCCAGTCAACGCATTTGACATATAAAAAAAAGTTTATTTGATATGATGTACTATAGCTTTTCCTTAAACGAAGTCAAGAATCTCTCAGCAATTATGCCCAGAGAAATCTGTTAGCTACTTTATTTTACATTCCCCAGTCTATGTTTTACCATATTCTGCTCCATCCCATTTCCACAACATAATCTTTGTCAACTCTATGGCATTTACATCAAAATCCCCCTTATCTTTTCCCAAATTCAACATAAAAACTAATAATCCACTTTCTGTATAATCACTTTTTTATATTTATTCTTCCATAACTTCATTATATATGCCTTTCTGTTTTCAAACATTTACATTCAATTAACAGATGCCTAATATTTTCTATTCCTTCCTTACATAATTTACAGACTAAATTACCCATATTTTTCCATTTACATGTATATTCTCTTGTTGCTAAAGATCCCATTTGAGCCTTAAACAATAAACTACTTTCCTTACTATTATCATATATTAACTTGCCCCTAATATTCTGTTTATTTCTATTTATATTTAAACTTTTTACTCTCCATACTAGTTCTTCATCTCTCTAACTTCCTATTCTTTATTAATAAATCTATTCTTTTATCCCATTCCTTACCACTATAACACTCAACAATCCTCCTAACACAATCATGCCATCTTTTGTACAAATATACTGATATAAATTTCTTTATCCAAATCTTTTGCATACCACATTATCTTTCTCACCCATCTAGTTGCCTGCCCTTTATTTATAACCCAATTAAATACTATTTTGGCTATTCTTTTATTATCCATAAACTGCAATCTACCAAATATTTTCATTTTACTTTTTGCATCTCTCATATGAAAACTTGACCATTTGATTTCTCCTTGAATTGCCTCCCTTGCTGTCCATACATCTGCATCCAATGCATATCTTCCTACTTCCCTTTCAACTTTTTCTAAGTAATCTAATATCTTTTTACTAACATATAATGCATCATTACCATATGTTAACCCTGCTATTGCAACTCCTTTCCATATAATTCTAGCTACATCATATTTATTATATGAAAACACTGTTAATTTCTTTATCAATCCCTTTCTTTTCTTTGCTTCTTTTATCATTTTTTTTTCCCATTCATCCAAATAATTTTTCTGATTACTTAAAATAATTCACAAATAACTATATCTATTCACCACACTCAACTTAATCCCAATAAAAATTCTACATCTTCTCTTTCCCCAGTATTAACCATCATTATATTTGATTTTTCTTCCACTAAATTTAATCCCCATTTCTTTACCCACCCTTGCACATGTCCTCAGCATAACTTCCATATCTTCTGTTCTTTCTGCATACAAAAATATAACATCTGCAAAAAAAAAAAGACCTGACAAAATATATACTCCCTTACTACCTATTAACAGTATCTCTATCCCTCTTCCTAATTTTTCTATTGCTCTTTCCATTTCACTCAAATGCAACACAAACAAAATTTCTATTTACTCTATTATATGCCTTCTCTATATCTATAAAACTCATATATAACTTTACCTGAATTCCCACTCATATCCATAAGTTGAGTAACTACAAATAAACTATCTCCTATATGACTATCTAATCTAAAACCTCCTTGCATTTCCCCCTTTACATTATTCCCTTCCATCCATTTTACAACTCTTCTAGTCACCATATATGAGAAAACTTTATATAAAACTGATGTTACCACTATCGGTCTATAATTATTTAACTTTCTATGATCCTTACCCTTTCCTTTAAACAATAATCTTACTCTTGTATTATTCCAACTACTTGGGAAAACTATTCTGTGTCATCTTATTAAAACAGGATAATAACTTTACTTTTGCCCTATATCCTAAATTCATTACTATCTCTACTGCCCATCCATCAAAACCTCTTGTCTTTCCACTTTTCAATTTTTTCTCTACCTCATTCAATTCATTTTTTGAAAACATAATATTCCCATTACTATATGCTTTCATGTTTTCTATCACTCTATCCTTCACATCTAACATCTTTTCTATATTCATTACATATCTATTTAAGATTCTCTCTAAATCTTCTCTAGAGCTATACACTATTCCCTCATCATCTAGTAATGCTATCTCTCTCCCCCCTACATTTCTCCTTTTAATGTAATTCCAAAATTTTTAACTCTCATCTCTTCCACTTTTATTAATATCCTCCAACAATTTACTATTCCATTTCATTCTCTCTCTATAATTATCTATTTTAGCCAACTTCTTCTTTTCTAAGTACTTTTCTCATTTAGCATTAATTTTTTTTCACTTTCCTTGTTCTTAATAGCACACTTATATTCTCTGCATGCTTCTTACCTCTCTTTTACACTTTTGCTAATTCTCATTTTTTTATTACTTTTATTCTTTTGAATATTCTCACCTAAAACCCTATTTGCCACTTCTTCTACTTCTTTACACCAGTCCTTATACTCATTCCCAACCAACTCTTCCATGATTTCTTCCACTTGTATTTTATACTCTTCTAACTTATTCGTATCATTCACTCCCCATCCATATCTTTCACTATTATTTCTACTTTTATTTCTATTTTCCATCACATTACTAACCATTTCAGTTACAATGAAGTTATGGTCACTAGTGCATACTTTTTCTTCATTATCAAACACCTTAATTTTCCATATTTTATTCATTTCCTCTTTCTCTACCAATACATAATTTATTGTGTGAAATATATTATTTCTTGACCATGTGTATTATCCCTCATAAATATTCATTGTTTTTGTATAAAGCTCTCTGGTGATTAAAAATGAAACCTTTAAAAAATCTTATGATGTATTGTACTAATTAAATGATAAACTAATTTTTTTTTGTAAAATAGTAAATGCTGTATTGTAAAGAGCAATATTTCAATTAACCTTCCACTACATATTCATTTAAATGCACTTTAGTTTTTCAAAGCATTACAAAGTACTTCACATTTTAAATTTTGTTCTTTGCCATACATCTTTAAAATATTTTAAATATAATTCAAAAGAGACATTTATATAATTGAAGTGTAGTTTATTAAAAAATTTTGGTCCTGAATTATTTTAATTCAGTGATAGTGTATGGTGTGGTGTCCAAAGATGATTTTTTTTATCTCAGATATGCCTTTAAATAAACACAAAAACTTATAAGTAAAGTTTTAGTAGAGAAGCTATAAATAAATTACAATAAGCTGAACGTTGCTTTTTTAAAAATCATCATCATCATCATCAACCATTATCAATCCACTGCAGAATGAAGGTCTCTCCAAGTTTAATCCATCTTCTCTGATCTTTAGCTTCTCTTCTCTACAACATCCCTGCACATTTTCTTATTTCATCCATCCATCTTACATGTGGTCTCTTTCTGGGTCTTTTACAATCTCTTGGAATCCAGTTTAAAATTTCAATTGTCCATCTATTATCATCTCTTCTAGCAATATGTCCAGCCCAACTCCATTTCATTCTTTTAATTTTTTCAATAAGGTCAGTAACACCTGTTTGTTGTCTTACCCATACATTGCGTTTTCAATCTCTTCTTGTTACTCCCAACATACATCTCTCCATACTCCTTTGAGTGGTCTGAAGTCTCTGTATTGCTCTTCTATTAAGTGTCCAAGTCTCAGATCCATAAGTAAGAACTGGTAAAACACATTTGTTAAAAACCATCCTTTTCAAACACATAGGCATATTTTCTTTTAGTATCAAGTTATTTCTACCAAAAGCACTCCAACCAAGTTTAATTCTATGATTAATTTCCTCCATTATGTTTCCATCTGTATTAATAATCTGACCAAGGTATTTATAACTGTTAACTTCTTCTAATTCTTCATAATCAATCTTTATTTTCATATTTTGAGCAAATCGATTAAACATTACTTTAGTCTTTTTAACATTTATCTTTAGTCCTACTTTCATCTGCTAACTCCTGCAACATTTCCTGCAGCTCTGAAACATTATTTGCAAAAACAACTACATCATCTGCGAAATCTAAATGACTTAAATACTCTCCATTTACTTTCACTCCTTTAGTTTCCATTTTAATCCACAAAATACTTCTTGCAGCACTGCTGTAAAGAGTTTTGGAGATATGGAGTCACCTTGTCTTACACCTTTCTCAATGTTGATTTTTCCAGTATCATTATGTAATCTAATTGTTGCTGTTGCATTTTTATAAATATTCTTTAAAATATGACAATATCCTGGATCTATACCTTGATGATCCAATGCTTTAATCGCTGAAGAAATGTGTATAGAATCGAATGCCTTTTCATAATCTACAAATCCAAAACATAATGACAACTCATATTCGTTTGTCCTTTCTATGACTTCTCTCAATACCTGGATATGATCTATTGTACTAAAACCACTTTTAAATCCAGCTTGTTCTCTTGGTTGGTGGAAATCCAAAGTTCTCTATAGATGAGTTGTAATTATCTTGGTAAAAATTTTATATAAAACTGATAAAAGGCTGATAGGTCTGTAATTTCTAATATATTCTTTATCATCTTTTTTAAATATTAATATTATTACTGCATTCTTCCAATCTTCCAGTACATCTTTATCATTTAGACATTTGGTATATAACTTTGCTAAAATTGTTTCTATTTCTTCACCTGCTTCTTTTAATATATCAATTATAATTCCATCATTTCCTGGAGCCTTTCCTTTCTTCATACACTTAATTGCATGTCTCACTTCTTCATTTAAAATTCTGGGCAATTCGGAAGATGTAATAGATAAAGGAGGTACTTGTTCTTTATTACTATATAATTCTTGATAAAAATCTTCTACCAATTTCATGATGTCATCTCTCTTTTTAATAATAATTCCACCTTTTTTTCTTATTGCAGATATAAATTTCCTACCAATACCAAAATGTTGTTTAACATTTTTGAGACTTTTATTTTCTTCTACAGCTTTCCTTGCTATTTCACAGTTATACTTTCTTATATTATTTTCAACTCTTTCCCGCACCATTTTACAAAATTTGAGATATTAAATTCTTTTTAATACATCATTTTTGTATATCTTCATATTCCTTCTTTTCTTCATAAATTTTCTAGTCTCAGTAGAAGTTTTATTAGTCAATTGCTGCTTTTTTCTACCAGCTATGTTTGTTGCAGTTTTTAAAAGTGTATCAGTTATTTTCATATTAATTTCATTCAAATCTGAATCATGTTCAAAATCTCCTAACACCTGAAACCTATTTGTAAGTTCTAATTTAAATTCATTAGAATGTTTCTGAAGATTAGGAATATCAACTGTAAATATTGTTTTTCTTAATAATTTTTGTCTCTTTAGTTTTACATTAACACGTAACTTACACCTTACTAATCGATGATCACTTCCTGTGTTAAATTTATTAAGAACATTACAATCTTGAAATATGTATTTTCTGTTAGTCAAAATATAATCCAATTCTGCTGTACCTTCATTTGGATGCTTCCATGTCCATTTCCTTTTAACATTTTTCTCAAAAAATGAATTCATAATATAAAGTTTTTCTTTTTCTGCAAACTCCACAAGTCTATGTCCTCTCTCATTTCTATTACCATAACCAAAATTACCTACAGCAATTTCATCTTTAATTTGTCTACCAATTCTAGCATTAAAGTCTCCCATAACAATTTTAAAATGTTGTTTACTCTGATCAAAAGCCTTTTGCACATCCATATAAAAATCTTCTACTACTTCATCACTATGAGAACTTGTTGGGGCATAAACCTGAATTACCTGCATTTGGTATCTGCTATTAAGTTGTATAACTAATCTTGCCACTCTGTCCGATACACCATCAATCTCCACAATATTGTTCTTCCACTTTTTATTTATAATGAATCCTACTCCACTTGTATTTCCAATATGTGTGCCTTTATAATTAAATCAATTGTTTCTTCTCCTTTTCTTCTAACTTCACAAAGTCCAATAATGTCCCATTTAATATAAGACAGTTCTTCTTCTAATTCTTGCAATCTTCCTTCACTTGAAAGTGATCTGCAGTTGTAAGTACCTAAATAAAAAGTTGTCATCAAATGGCAGCCTGGGTCCGCAATCAGGGGATTCTTAGCACCCTCCGCCTTCGGCCACCAACTGCTGCCTTGGTTGGTGACTTTACAGCCTCCTGGGAATAAGGGCCATGCTTTATTTTTGTCTGTCATAATTGTATATATGTATTGGAAAAATATTTATCGTTTACACAAACATTCATTCTGCCTTATCAGGCACTGAGAAGAAAGACCATGGTGTTTCTTGATCTTAAACTCAGAGGTAAAAAGCCAATAAACTCACCACGCTGGCTAATGCGTGTTGGTGAGCAGCCCATCCCTGTTTGTATACTATATGAATAATCACATAGTAATAACAGCTGCAACGTTAAGAACGTATGGAGTGGACATTAGGAATTTTCCCTGCTCGGTTCCTTTAAGGCCTCCAAGAGGAATCAAAGGGTCTCCTTTCAGTTAATAGCAAACTCCTATATATGCAAAGATATTTAAATTAGCAAGTGTTACGTGCCCATTTCTTTGATATATCAAAACAAGTGTCTTTTCTATTTATAGCATTAATATTTCCATTAATGTAGAATACTTTTTTATTTTTCTCTCATGATCATTCGATTCTGTGCATAAAATTACAGAATTAGCAGGTATAAAATTGTGTCCAGATTTCATGGCATGCTCCAAAAATACAGAAGAGGTATTGTTGTTCTTCTGAGCTCTATTGTAAGTGTACAGGTGTTGAGCAAGTCCAGTATTAATAGCAGGTTTAATTTCACCATAATATACATCTTGGCATCTGTCTTGAGAGCATGATGTGGAATATACTACATGTGGGGTGATTGATTAATTAATATGATGTTTTGAGTTGTTGATCAATCTGTTAGAATTAGGAAAAGTTCTACATCTTATTTTAAACTTATTGATTAATGCTTTAGTTAGATTGTTAGATATTTTGGAAATGTAAGAAATAGTAATTCTAGGAAGTTAAATACATGGTACAATATTATTTATTTTATTATGGAATTTAGTAATTTTATTGTTAATAGATTTAAGTTTAAAAGATGCTGTCATTAAATCTTTAATGAAATTATTTATATATTTTTTTCTGTCTAATTTCATATTTGCAGAGATGCAAATTTCTAAATAAAAAAGAATTTAAACCAGCAAATTTGTGTGATGCAGGTGAGTTAGATTTAGGATGAATACAACTTGTAATTTGACAATGCTTAATTATCATCTTGTATTCTATCATGTTATTATTTCTTGATAATGAAAGGTCAAGATATTTGATTTCTTTGTTGTTATTTTCATATACAATGTTAAGTGATAGATTAGATAAATTTTGAAGTTCCCGTCGTATGTATAAAATATTATCCATAGAGGCAATAATAAATATATCATCCACATACTGAATATATGTAAAATCATGGGTGTTATTGTAATATTTTGGTATTATGGACCTCTCAAATTTGTTTAAGTAGACATTAGATAAAATGCCACTGATAGGTAAGCCCATTGGACATCCATCTTTCATAATATACCATTTGTTTTCAATGAGTGTGAAAATGTGCAAATGAAGCCAAGAAAGAAAAGCAACAATAAATTTAACTCTTTCAATAGGGCAATGTGTTTGCAAAAGTTGAATGGATAATTTTATATTAATGGATCCATATAATTCTTTCACATTCATTGTAACCATAGTGGATGTATTTACAAGTTGAATGTTTTTGATTTTAGAAATGAATTGGAAAAAAGAATTGATAGTATATGAGCCAAAATTAAGGTAGTCTGTAAGTAATTGATTTGATTTGGCTGCTTTAAAATAATGCACACCACCAAAATCCATCATCAATCTTAATGGTTCACCTTGTTTATGTAATTTAGAATTGGCAAACATTCATGGAGGTCTAGTGGCAGAATGATAAATCTTGCAATATTAAGATCAAGTGATACCTTTGTCTTTAAAATTTCAAAGCATATTATTGATAAATCTATCTCTATCTATCTTAATATTAAAGTTGTCATCTTGTCCATGAATGTTTGCCAATTCTAAATTACACAAACCAGGTGAATCATTAAGATTGATGATGGATTTTGGTGGAGTGCATTATTTTGAAGCAGCCAAATTAATAAATCAATTACTTATAGACTACCTTAATTTTGCATATAATAATATATACTTTCATCCAATCTTGAATATCTGTGTTTGATTTAATAACCATGTAACAGTAAAAGTCAGATAAACATGGAGCACTCACTCTTGTCTAAGTAATAAATTAACATCGATATAAGAAAGTGGACATTATAAGCACATTTGTTAAAATAACTCCAGTAAGACAAATTTGTGAATAGTTATTATTGTATGCAAATATTTGAATTCAGCTTTTCCATAAATTGTATGTATTTTCAATACTACATATTTAATAGCTATTGTTTATCTATGGTATTATTACAATATATATATATATTTGTAAAATCTATATTTGTGTTAATATAAATACACACGTAAACTATAAGAGATATAAATACTATTTCTACATTAAATAGACAATCACCATTTTAACAAATGATAAATTTTGTACTGAAGCGCTTTTGAAGGTCTAAGCCTTCATTTTCAAGAAGTAGCTGGAATAAAATATGCAAATTATGGTGGACTAGATTTTCATTGACTTAGATTTGTCACTTCCTGGTGATGGCATAAAATGTTTTTTTTTATTCATGGCACAGATGTCAGAGATTATATAATATACCTCTTTAATTCTCCTTTGCAACTCGTGCTGCTCTCTGCACACCATGCGGTTTGTCTGGCCTGCACTGATGTCCTGTAGAAGCTGCATGTTGTGCAAAAATAGAAGGGTGGTCATTGAAAATCTAGTCCACTCTAATTTGCATATTTTATTCCAGCTACTTCTTGAAAATGAAGGCTTAGACCTTCGAAAGTGCTTGAGTACAAAATTTATCATTTGTTAAAATGGTGATTGTCTATTTAATATAGAAATAGTATTTATATATCTTATAGTTTACATGTATAACCTGGGTCTCGTTTTATGCAGTAGATAGGTTCCAAACTCGCATTAAAAAAAATGGTGGATGGTTCTGTAATTTTCAGAATTCGCATAAAAGCAAGGCAACAAGGAAAAAATTACTTTAAAATTCACATTAAAAAAAATAAGCAAATAAAGTATGACTAATAAAAAATTTCAAATATTTGAAAAAAAATAATACAAGTCAAACTTTTTTTACTTTTTTTATTAACTACAGTATTTAATTTTACATTTTTAATACATATTTTAATCATTACCACTAGCGTTCATTTGTAAACTGGTAAGAAATTAGATTTGATGTGATGTATTGTGGCTTCTCCTTAAAAGAAGTCAAGAATCTCTCAGCAATTATGCCCAGAGAAACCTGTTAGCCACTTTATTTTTATTCATGATGTGATGTACAACTAGCACCACTTTCAGTCTTGTTAATGGTTTTCTGTTTCTATATTAAAAAAATGAAATCGCAATCAAACAAAAAAATTATACATTATCATTAGAAAGATTATTTTCAGTTTATAAAATCTTCATTTTTTATTTTAAAAATCTAAAAGATTATTTATTTCTGTTATATATAGCAAAATACATTTTAAAAGTTTAAATTTTTTGAATATTTATTGCTATATTTTTATATGTAAGTATAAATCTATTATTATTATTTACTCATTAGTATAAATAGGTTATTTACATAGAAGCTAATATTATCAATACAGTTTAAGCCATATTAGCATTAGCTGCTAATATAATGTTATATTTTTGATAAAAAAAAGTATTTCAAATCAAAATAAGTTATTAATAATTTAAATTTCTTGATATCTAATAAATATAATGAAATATGAAAGATATTAAGAAGAAACATAAATCGCATACCTTCAAAATCACATTAAAATAATCCACATAAAACAAGACCCAGGTGTATTTATATTAACACAAATATAGATTTTACAAATATTTAAATTAACACATAGTTGAACATTAAATATTACAATGTATATTGTGATCTTTACTCTTTGCTGGAAGCTAAATGCCAGGGCATGTCTTATGTTAAAATGTTTTTTTTAAAAAGAATTTTTAATAAATTAATTTTGTAATAAATAGATTTTGCTGTTGCCTTATAATGCCATAATTCTGCATATAAAAAATCAGTGTAAAAATATTTGTATAACTTAACAGTTATAAAATAATATTAACAGCCTGAGTTATAATATTTTTAGTATTATAAATAGGTGCTTATCATGTTAAAGTATTTAAATCTTAAGCATCTAATAACTTAAAATAGCATGTATTAATTTTAAACTTGAAAACCAAGTTCAAACCCTATATTTAGTTTTGCTAATAATTAAATTAAATTTATAATGTATTAATTTAATCTTAATTTTAGTGCAGAGTATTATAATCAAATATTTTAGAGTTATTTGTTCACCAAAAGTTATAATAAAGCTAATAACAATAAAAGATAGGATTTAAAGTATTAAATAAATGAATACATGGATGAATGAATAAATGTAATGTTTACCTTCAACATTTGTTAAAATATTTATTAAATGTCTAATTTTAAAAGACAATTTAAAATATAAACTGAACAACTTTTATACGTTAAAATTAATGGCAAATCAAATGTGTTAAATATTATGGATAATATCTTTATTTTAAAACAATGTAAATGTTAATTATGCAATATATTTTATTTTATTATAATGTTTAATTTTATAAATTGGGTTCAGTAGAACATGGATTCGAACCAATAAAGGGAGGGGGGCATAGATTTAAATATTAATAATCAGTGTTTTAAAGTGGTTACATGACCCAAGCTATAAATAGATGAAATTAACACCTGCACACACTCTAGTTATAAAATTATATTCCTAAATTTGTTTTATTTTGGTCAAATATTATTTGTTAAATTATTGTTTGTGAACTTTTCCATTTATCTGGATTTGTCTTTTATTATGCAAAAGTTTTTGATTTTGTGTGTGTTTACGATTATATGTGATTGATATACTATTTTAAAAGTAAAATACTTTAGCAATGTTTTAAACTTTTATTACATTATTTTGTTAGGCATTTTGTATTTACTAATATATTTGATATTAAAAGTTATTTGATTTTTTTATTTTATTTTGACAAGTGATTAGCAAAATTTTATGGTTATTTTCTAATTAGCTATATTTGCTAAATATTATTATTTGATATTTGATTTTTTGGTCATGTGATTATGCTTATTTCTACAAAAATTCTGTTTTTATATTTTCTTTTTTGATAAAAATTGCAATTTTTTCTGTGATCTGGACCAAAATAAACAGAACACTCTCATCAATTGGGAGAAGCTATTATTTCACACCCTTCATTACTTGGTTGTGCCAGTCATGGTTTTGGGTCTTCCCTTGGTGTCCAAAATGATGGAGAGCACCATATTAAATTGGTATTGATAAATGTTTTGCCTTCCTGTTCCAAGGTCATGTGCATTCTAAAGAATTATTCATTACTAAATGTAAAAGGTCTAGCAGGGTTTAAATAGGTCAGAAAACTGACAGAGCTTTTTAATTTCAATTTTTATAGTTTCATTCATTATGCATATTAAAAAATAGATCTATCATTTATACAGGTCAATCAGATCATTTATTATTTTATATGATTTCGGATAAAATACAAAGTATGTAATTCATTGAAGTAATTTGTGTAGGATTTCTAGTAAATAAACATCGAGTTATTTACATGCTGAATCAGTTGCGGCTGATGCAACTACCCTAGACTCCGCATTTATTACAACCCATGCCTTGTTAAACATAATTCCCCCCCCCCCTGTCAAAATTATATAATTTGAAGGCCCTATCATATCGATGTAATATAATTGTAGAAGCTCTTGGGAGATGATATCGATTTTTCAGCTACATACAATGTGCAGGCTTAAATATTTCACAATATTCTAGTCATGTTAATGTGAAATGAGCATAGTTTAAGAATGATTTTCTTTGGTAACTATTTTATCTATCACATTGAAATGTACAAAAAAGTCTATACATTAGAACGATATCATTAACGGGTTCGCAATAAAACATTCAAGGAGATAAAATATATTTTTTTGCAAATTATATATTTTATTTTCTCAAATATTCATTCAATAAAATTGCACAAATCTCACATTTGTAAATAATCATAAATAAGTAATTATTTATATATTGTAAAGTTTTAATTTGTGCAATTTTATTTTGATAAGATAAAATACACATAATATATATTTAGCGAATTCTCCTCATTCAAAGTAACTAAAAATGTTAGTTTTCTTTAACATTTTTAGTACATATTTTGATTTAGAATAATTGTAAAGCAATATATATATCAGCAAATGAGATAATTTTTAAAAAAATTTTTAAGAATTTTTATTCTAAGTAAAGCCCCCCCCCCCCCCCTACTCGCACGAAAACATTGTTCTGGAGCTCTGCTTTTTCTCGGGCCAGCTTTGTTTGTTTCTTAATTAAAGGTTTATTTTTACATTAACAGTGAAGTATAAGGGAAGAATTTGACAAATTTGATCATCCAAAATATTGCAGTGTCTAAATGTCTGAAAAAAATTAACGTGTAATGATCTTATAAGCATTGCTATAAAACCACAGGTGTATCAGAGATAAAGCATCATCTCTTGACAACACAACGTACACATTATTACTGAATTAAAATAATTCAGGAATAATCCCGATAATAAACGTAATTAGAATATCAGCTCGTAAGTTATAAAAGGAATATGTTGAATATGATTTAAAAAAATTTCATTTTGTATGCCAAAGAAAGAAATTTATATCCATACTTACTTTCTAATCCTTACAAAATATAAACTATTATTGAATTCATACCCAATAGCTATTAAATCTAAAAATTTCTTAGTAGCAGTAAATATATAATATTTTAAACAAAATAAAATAAATTTAGTTTATAATTTCGTTAATACAATGTGTCATAAGATTTGCTCAAGATTTTCATTTTTAATCGCTAGAGAGCGCTGTACGAGCATGGTGGCTGAGAGATTCCTAACCCCGGAAAGGAGAAGTGATAATATATCACATCGCATCCCATCAACGTTATGTATGATTTGGAATGGGTTATATTTTATTTACTTGCTAATTTAATATCTATTTAAAAAATTCCAAAATAATTAATCATATCTATTATTATATTATTGTTAAGTTACTTGCTGAAAATATTAGGATAACTATCGCTGAAGCTGAAAGAAAAATTAGGTGGTTGGAAATTTGATAACAATAAAAAGTTTAGTAAACGCAATCAAGTTTTATTGCCTAAAATAAACAATCTAATCTGTTTTTTCCTCATTTTGAAAGAAAAAGTTTATAAACCTAGTACTGCTTTCCACAAAGAAGATAGTGTAATAATAATCTGTCTTTTTTTATTATTCCATTTATTCTTATAAATGATTTAATCATCAAGTAATTTTTAAATGACATTCTGAGTATGCTCATGGTTATATAGATTCTATTAATTTTGATAACGTATTGTTTATATTCATAAACTTTTCTTGTCAGAAACTGAAAAAAAAAAAAGAATACATCTTTGACTTATGATCAATATAATACTCATTTTAAAAACATTAACATTTTGAAAACACACTAAAATGCATTGTTAATATTAAAGATGTCTTTTATGCTTGAAAATTAAATTTATCTTTTACAGCATTCTTTCAAGAGATATATGAAATACTAGCTCGTGAGCTATAAAAAAAAGTCATCTATGTTCGAGAGATTTTACTGAATCAAGTGATTTTATTAAGCATGTGTAATCTATAACTTCCATACATCTCGAATAGATACTGTTTCTCCCATTTAGGATGAACTGGTGGTTGTATTTAATTATGGTACTATATCTAAAAAAAAATGTCTTTAAATAATTGATGAATCTCAGTTTTTTTTTATATTTTCGCTAGAAGGCCATGTTCCTAAGGAAATAAGGAAGATAGTAATACATATGAAAAAAATAAGTTGAAATAGAATTGATTGATTATTTAAGATTCTTTAAATTAATGAAAAATACTGGAAGTATGGGTGGACAAAACAGTGAATAAAGGATTAAAGGAAATCATTAAAGAATATGATAGAATGTGAAAGATTAACATTTTGCATATTTTGTAGGAGATCTTTGTGGTAATTTTAATATCCAGGACAAATGGAAGATTTATTCAAAGATTATATTTTTTAAATGAAATATTAAGATGTTGGCATTTAGTTAGTGGATGGGATGTATAAAAATATTTTAGAGAAGAAAAAACATTTTAGGAGATGTTATATTTAAAGGATAGAGGTAATAACATGATGGAATTTTTGATACATACATAGTGTAATAAAACTTGCTTATGTCAAAAAAAGTAAGAAATAGTCATAACGATAAAAGAAAAAAAGACACTATATAGAAGAAAAATATTGAAAAACTTAATAAATATTGTTCATGAAATATGCAAGGAAGAATATAGATGAATAGTAATAGTGTATTAAATATGCACTATTAGATGAAGATATAAAATTAATGAGATTGATAAGCATTTGAATGTTTGCAGAGCAACAGTATTAGATTTATATATTTGGGAAATAATAAATAGGATAAGAATTTAAAAAAAGAAAGGCAGTAATATGTTTTAGGATGAAAACTTGTTATGAGGATGTACAAAACATTTTGAATATATGTGGTGGTCATGAAGCACAGAGAGTTTGTATAAATTATAATAAATAATCAAAATATATATAACAGCTATATAAATATATAAAAATCTTTTTCGGCACATGGTTTTATTTCCCTTTTCAAATATTAAATATCTATTTTAATGTTAACCTATTAATGCATATGTAACGTTGTCTACTGTTTTATTAATAAATGTGGAATAACAAAATAAAACAAATAAAATTATGAGACCAATAAAAGTTAAAAGAATTGATTATATGACATGACAATATACCGAATAAATAAAAACATACCCTGTACAACATTTTATATACTATCTTAAATATTATTTATATATATTGCTGCAAGTCATAACATCGAAAAATTGCTGCGTAGTAAATCGCAAGATTTCACGCTGTATGTTTATAATTAGAACTCAGTGAGTTGAGTGTGAAGATATTTAAGATTCACGCTTTCAGGTCTAAGTACTTTGGACTGGCTTGGATATATACAAAGACAAGTAAAGAAGAGAGTGGAACCGCTCTTTTCTTGTTAAATTCTCTGTCCCAGTATTTGTAATCTGATTGGCTAAGTGCTTGAGAGATTTGCACTCTCAGTTTAATTTCAAATATCGTCTGCGCTTTGTAAAAAGAAATATTATTTACATACTATCTTAAATATTTTCCAATATTATTTAATCATCAATTATTAACTAAATTTATTGAAGTTTTTTCAATATTCATACAATTATTTAAATTCTGTTTGATATAAAGTATTTCATATATTTGTTATCTTTTTAATTCTTTAATGTATTACAAAAGTTCCATAATTTTATAATATCTATTTTATATCCATATGTTAAATAGTGAATGTATAAAGCAAATTTATCATTTCACCTATTAATTGCATTGTTGTGTTCTTTAGCTCTTTCATTTGTTTCTCGGTATGTCATAATAAATCGTACTGCAACTGTTATAAATTTATATAGGATTCCTTTTTTGTCTTTGATATCATCTTATTTTATAATTACCTATTAATATTTCTCAACTTTTACTATTTGGTCATCCAATTTTTATATGTTTATCAATAAATTTTTGTTTTTTATTAATGTATTATAAATTTTGACATAACGTAAAAGTTTGATCCATGTTTTATCAAAATATTATTACTATCATTATAATTTTATACAGAAATGTTATTATTTCATATGTCTTTTGTACAATTATAAATATTCTTTTAATGTTATTAGGATTATATCCATAATCTTTATAGTTTAATAAATTATTTTTTTTGTAAATCACCTATTTTTGTGTATAATATATTTATCATTTCTATATTTACAATTTTGTTTGACTGCCATCTTTTTTATTCTTGCTTGTTGTAAATTTATAGAAATAATTTTTCTCATTTATGTTCTTTAATATAATTTTACTATCATTATCTATCAGAATTTCTATATCTAAATATTTAATTTTATTTTCAAATTCTATTTGGTAGTTGAGGAGAGACCATACTGCCGCCATCAGATGGCGCTGCGACACCATCAACAACCGGCCTGCAACCTGCTAGTGATAAATTTATTTATCAAAGTGGCTGAAAAATGACCAATTAAAAAAAAAATCGATGAAAGTGGCTGAAAAATGATCTGCAAGTGATAAATTTATTTACCAAAGTGGCTGAAAAATTACCAATTAAAAAAAAAAATCGATGAAAGTGGCTGACCCCCCCCCCCTAAAATCAAAATTTGTTCACTTAAATCGAAAAATAAAAATGGCTGAAGATATATGTACACAAGAAATACATAAAAAGTAGATATTATTAAAAAAAACAAAACAAAATGGTATCAAATCCTGTAATAATTCAAATTTAAAAAATAAATAAGTCCGTGATTAATACAAAAACAAACATGGCAGACAAAACGTGGGAAATCCAAAGCAACAGTTATATATGAATGGCAATTAAGTAGCTGTCAATATTTGCAAATGATTACATATAATAGCAATGGTTATATAAACTAAAAAAAATATTACTGTTTTGAAATGATGGCATATCATGAAAAATAAGTCAAATTAAGTAGCTGTCAATATTTGCAAACGATCAGATTTAAAAGCAAAGGTTATATAAACTAAAAAGAATATTACATGAGAGAATCTATTTCTCAAATTGCATCAAGAATACGATCAAAAATAATTAAAATGCAAATACAGAATTTGGTGTATTACGAAGAATTACTGAGTAACTTTTCAAAAATATACATTTAATATTTAAAAAATAAAAAGACTATTTGCAAATAAGAAATCACAACACTTAAATACAGAGTAATAAATAGTAAGTAATTAAATATATTAGCAAGTTTAAAATAATCATCAACTACAGTTTCAGGAAAAATTATTATATATATTGGCAAGAATGTTACAAGATGTTATTTTAAAAAGAATTTAAATAATTAAGAATATTAAAATAGAGAGTTTTAAAAATATATTTGTAGAAATATTACCAAATTTTTGTTCAGAGTTCAGTTCAGCACCATTTACACAATGAGTTGATCAACGTCTTTCTGCCTTGTTTACAACTCTTCTTTAATTAAAATTATAGCCCTGTAATCTCAGCCGATCTCCATGTGAGTAACAGCAGATTAAAAAAATAATTTAACACAAGACATAACGCTAGTCAAGTTATTTAAAGAAGTTGCAGATTGAAATGTGACGTAAGAGCTACTTCTTACATTAAAAAAATATAACACCCCAATCCAATTTAAAATAATACATGTTTCTTCAGCATTTAGCCCAAGAGAAAATATTTTCTTAAAAAGATATTTTAGTATTATATTCTGTGCATAGTAACTATATATAAGATCAATATTTCATTATGTTTTATTTAAACAAAGTTGCCAATTCTTTTTTTAGTACGAGATGTCTAATTACAAATGTAAATTCCTCCCTTCCCACCAAATAGCGTTAATTAACAATTGAAGTCGGCGTAGATTTTCAAAAAATATACTAAATACTTTTAAAAGAAAAGTACTTTCAACATCAAATTATTTAGCTGTAAAGCAATTAATTTTTTCCTGGCTTTGAAATTAGGGCATATGTAAATTCATTAATAATATTTAATAATTAAAAATCAATAGTAATTGCAAAAATAAATTTAGTTTAGAGTCAGTGCTATTTTTCATTTCATTTTGGGAGATAGCTAATAGAGTACCCAAATGGATTTATATTCTGCAAATAATCTTTTTCCTAGGGAAGGTCACTGTTTGTATTTTCAAAATGAAATGTGATGTTATTTTCACATGAAAAACAATTTCTTGAAACAAAAAAAAATGGACAAATCCAAGTACATACTATAAATGAAGGAAGACATGGTAATTATTTTTTGTGTATTGATTTTTAATTATTAAATATTATTAATGAATTTACATATGCCCTAATTTCAAAGCCAGGAAAAAATTAATTGCTTTACAGCTAAATAATTTCATGTTGAAAGTACTTTTCTTTTAAAAGTATTTAGTATATTTTTTGAAAATCTACGTGACTTGGTGGGAAGGGGGGAATTTACATTTGTAATTAAACATCTTGTACTAAAAAAAAAGGAATTGGCAACTTTGTTTAAATAAAACATAATGAAATATCCTTCTTATATATATTTACTATGAACAGAATATAATACTAAAGTATCTTTTTAAGAAAATATTTACTCTTGGGCTAAATGCTGAAGAAACATATTATTTTAAATTGGATTGGGGTGTTATATTTTTTTAATGTAAGAAGTAGCTCTTACGTCACATTTCAATTGCAACTATTTTTTTAATGTAAGAAAGAGCTATTACATCACATTTCAATCTGCAACTTCTTTAAATAATTTGGATAGGGTTTGTCTTATGTTAAATTATTTTTTTAATCTGCTGTTACTCACATGGAGATCGGCTGAGATTACAGGGCTATAATTTTAATTAAAGAAGAGTTGTAAACATGGCAGAAGGACGTTGATTAACTCATTGTGTAAATGGCGCTGAACTGAACTCTGAACAAAAAATTGGTAATATTTCTACAAATATATTTTTAAAACTCTGTATTTTAATATTCTTAATTATTTAAATTCTTTTTAAAATAACATCTTGTAACATTCTTGCCAATATATATAATAATTTTTCCTGAAACTGTAGTCGATGATTATTTTAAACTTTCTATTTTAAACTTGCTAATGTATTTAATTACTTACTATTTATTACTCTGTATTTAAGTGTTGTGATTTCTTATTTGCAAATAGTCTTTTTATTTTTTAAATATTAAATGTATATTTTTGAAAAGTTACTCAGTAATTCTTCGTAATACACCAAATTCTGTATTTGCATTTTAATTATTTTTGATCGTATTCTTGATGCAATTTGAGAAATAGATTCTCTCATGTAGTATTCTTTTTAGTTTATATAACCTTTGCTTTTAAATCTGATCGTTTGCAAATATTGACAGCTACTTAATTTGACTTATTTTTCATGATATGCCATCATTTTAAAACAGTAATATTATTTTTAGCTTATATAACCATTGCTTTTATATGTGATCATTTGCAAATATTGACAGCTACTTAATTGCCCATTCATATATAACCGTTGCTTTGGATTTCCCATGTTTTGTCCACCATTGTTGGCCATGTTTGTTTTTGTATTAATCACGGACTTATTTATTTTTTAAATTTGAATTATTACAGGATTTGATACCATTTTGTTTTTTTTTTTTTAATAATTTCTACTTTTTATATATTTCTTGTGTACATATATCTTCAGCCATTTTTATTTTTCGATTTAAGTGAACAAATTTTGATTTTAGGGGGGGAGGTCAGCCACTTTCATCGGTTTTTTTTTATTTGTCATGCATCAAATTCTGTATTTGCATTTTAATTATTTTTGATCGTATTCTTGATGCAATTTGAGAAATAGATTCTTTCATGTAATATTCTTTTTAGTTTATATAACCTTTGCTTTTAAATCTGATCGTTTGAAAATATTGACAGCTACTTAATTTGACTTATTTTCATGATATGCCATCATTTCAAAACAGTGATATTCTTTTTAGCTTATATAATCATTGCTTTTATATGTGATCATTTGCAAATATTGACAGCTACTTAATTGCCCATTCATATATAACCATTGCTTTGGATTTCCCGCATTTTGTCCACCATTGTCAGCCATGTTTGTTTTTGTATTAATCACGGACTTATTTATTTTTTAAATTTGAATTATTACAGGATTTGATACCATTTTTTTTTTTTTTAATAATTTCTACTTTTTATGTATTTCTTGTGTATATATATCTTCAGCCATTTTTATTTTTCGATTTAAGTGAATAAATTTTGATTTTAAGGGGGGGGGTCAGCCACATTCATCGTTTTTTTTTAATTTGTCATTTTTCAGCCATTTTCAGCGATTCTCTTTTTTTATTTGTCATTTTTCAGCCACTTTCAGCGATTCTCTTTTTTTATTTGTCATTTTTCAGCCACTTTCATCAATTTTTTTTTAATTGGTCATTTTTCAGCCACTTTGATAAATAAATTTTTCATTTGCAGGTTTCAGGCCGGTTGTTGATGGTGTCGCAGCACCATCTGATGGCGGAAGTACGGTCTCTCCTCAACTACCGATATAGAAATTCACATAGGTAAAAATAACAGAATTATATTAAAACAGTTAATTAAAGAAGATAAATGAGACAAATTATTTCTATAGATTCACAACAAGTATGGGTACAAAAGATTGCAATCGATAAAAATTGTATATATATAAACGATAAATTAATTACAGATAAAAATGTAGCTTATTTACAAAAGATATACTTTACAAAATTATATAAAGATTAAGGATATAACTCTAAAAATATTAAAAACATATTTTTAAATTAGAAAAAGTCTATGTGAAATAATAACACTTCTATACAAAATCATAAACATGATGACAACAATATTTTGGATAAAAATTGGGTCAAACTTTCTTATTATTCCTAAACTTATAATGCCTTAATGAAAAAAAAATATTATATTGATAAACATATAAATATTGGATGATTTAAATAGTAAAAGTCTAGAAAATATAACAAGTAATTATTAAGTAGTGGATGATAAAAAATAATAAAAGTGAACTGTATATAAAATTAATTATGATCATTGCCTTATGATTTACTATTGATATTCAGAAATAACATAACAATACAATTAGAAAGGAAATTGATAAATAGCCTTTATAGATTAACTACTCATCATGTGAATATAAATTAGATGCTACAAGAAATATTAATGTTTTAAATTAAAGATCCAAAAAGAAGATAAATACGTGTAGCATACAAGGATATAACTTCCCAAAATCCATTGTTACTCTCTGATGGGCAGATCCATGTAGTTCTTGCTTCCAATGCTAGATATCTTTTGCAGGATGTTTTCTGCCTCAATCTTCTGACTGGTGTCATCAACTTTTGTTGCCACATAGCAAATATTTTGTTTAGCGCCTCTTGCTTATTTGTCATTCTTTGTGATGGTTGACAAATTGGAACCACATTAAATGCTATTTTCTGTTAGGGAACATGACAGGGGAAACAGTTGAAATAGCTTAGTTACAAGCTAATCTGGGGAAACACAAAAAAACATGGCAAGTAAAAGCCAATGTCAAAACAATACTGAGTTTTTCTTTATGTAACCAGAATTGTTTATTCAGAATTCTTTCATAATGCTCAGGCATTTTACTTGCAAATTCTGAAACATTTGTGTCGTGCTATAAAATGAAAATGTAAAATGAGGATGAAAGTTTCACCATGACAATGTGCCAACACATAATGCCTCAAGGATTAAACAATTTTAATCAAAAAGAACATGACCCAGTTTAACCATTTATCATAATCACC
This sequence comes from Epiperipatus broadwayi, assembly GCA_028023455.1. Lineage (NCBI taxonomy): Eukaryota > Metazoa > Onychophora > Udeonychophora > Euonychophora > Peripatidae > Epiperipatus > Epiperipatus broadwayi. Next base: position 100,699 of record JAQFVV010000340.1, on the reverse strand, counting down.
CCATGTTGCTCCATATGACTTTGTTTTACACCCATCGATGAAAAATTGCCTCAAACGAAAAAGTTTGGTGAACTTGAAAGTGGTGAAGAAAAAATTATTGAAACATTAAAAGGCATACATTGAAAATGGAAACTGTATTTTGTTCTATGCAATGAATGAGCAGTACTTTGAAGAAGATTCAATTTATAGAAACTAAAAATAAATACAGATTTTATTACAAAATTCCGTTTTTGTTGGATACTTTTTCGTATTACAATAATTATATGAATATTTATAAAATTTCAATAAATTTTGTTAATAACTGATCAGTTCAAAACGAATGGAAAATTATATAAGTTTATATATATAAAGTTGTATAGGATCTGCCTTTATTTATTCTGTATATTATTATGTTTTATGGTTAATTCTCTAAAGTTTTATTGAATCTCTTTATTTTGTTTTATTCATGTTTTATTTTATAATTGTTGTAATTTTACTTCTCTTATAGAAAACTAGATATTGTTCTAATTATTATACGGGTAGAACCTTTTTTCATGACTTTTTTTATATTTATATAGATCCCGGTTTCTAAAGGGTTGTTGAATCATTTATTTATACTATACATACAAGTGTAACATATTAATATTTGTGATATGATCAACCGTCTCCTCCTTTTGGCTTTAATAAATAAATATTACGAAAAAGGTGATTATATTTCCTGATCAATTTAGCATCAAGTAACTATTATATACAATATAAAAGAGAACTATAACTTATGACAGCTTTCATTTATTTGTTTCAGGCACCAGTGTTTAGAGGATCGCATAGCTGAACACACCATGACAATGTTAATAAGAACTAAATTTTTCCTTCTTCTTTCTAATTACAGTATTTTTTTGTTAGCAGATTTCTATTTACAGAGATTTAGTGAATTAATTATGTGTATTAGCAATCATATATGGAGAAATCTAAATAATGAAAATTGCTGAATTTAAATTACCACATATATTTAATAAACAAGTAAGTACATACTATAATACAAAATTATTTAAAGGTTATTATAATATTATGTGATAATTTAAATTTAACAATCTTCATTATTTATATTCTTCCATGTATGATTGTTAATACACATAATTAATTTACTAAATCTCTGTAAACAGAAATCTGATAACAAAAAAATATTGTAATTAAATAGAAGAGGGAAAAATTCAGTTTTTATTAATCTTGTGATGGTGTGTTCAGCTAATATGGTCCACTGAACACTGCTGCCTGAAACAAACAAATTAAAGCAGTCACAAGTTATAATTGTCTTTTATATCATATAATAGTACTTGGGGGGTTGAAGCCAAAAAGAGGAAGCTATTAGAACATATTACAAATGTTAATCTGTTATACTTGTATGTAATAGTATAAATGATTCAAAACCTTTTTAGTAACTGCGATCTAAATAAATATAAAAAATAATAGATGAAGAAAGCTTTCACCTGGTACAATGACATTCCAATGTGGCACTTTAACTTGGTACAATAGCCCAACTTGAGGATACAAAAATAAAACTCATAACCTGAAATAAGTCGTAATTATTTTTAAAAAGAAAAAAACATTCAAATATTTTTGTGTGTGTGATCAGTTATAGGAGTGCTTATATTGTTGATGTGTTTTAGCAGGGGAGTGAAGTAGACAAATAGACGGTGAAATTAAGAATCAAAGAGCAAATATGACAGCAAGAGGAAGGGGGGATCAGCAAGTGTAATATTAATTGAAATATTAAACAGTTTAAATATAGCTAGAAAATTAATAATTCTTTAAAAAAATTGTTTTTAACTTTTATCAGAAAATAAACTCAGCATAGTATATATAAGAGTTATTAGCAGAAAATAAAAAAAAAATAGTATACAGGTATATGAAGTTAAAAAGTGACAAGACAATTAGAGACAGTATTAAGATGACAGTGATAGAGAAACAAAAGAAGGTAATGTGCTAGTAATATTAGAAATGTTTAAAAAACTAATAAAGGAATTCAAGAATGAAATGAAGTCGAGTGAAATTAAGAATTTAGGAGTGAGATGATAGAATTAAGGTCGAATTGCAAGAAATAAGAGAGTCAAAGGCCTTTGAAGAGAGGATATTAAAGAACATAGACACTAGTATAAGCAAGGTAGTAGAAAAAGTTAAGCAGGTAGAGCCAGAGATGAATGACCATAAGAAAGGGAATGAGGAGAAAGTTTAAGATATAGGAAGACAGGAAAAAAATATATGTGTAGTAAAAGTGTAGGGTGGACATAAAGATGTTAGTGGATGATGAAACTGAAACCCATGAGTGGAGTGTTGATGGGAAAAAATGTGATGAAGAATGGAAAGAACACTTTACAAGTGCAAGTGCTAAACTAATAGTGAGAGAAAATTATAGAAATGGTGATAAAGTTATGAAAATGATTTTTTTACAAAATATATTTTGCCACAAGAAATGTAAAAGTAAAAAAAGTACAGCATAAAACCACAAGTATTCATATGGTAAAGTTCCCCAAAAAATAAATAAATTTAAAATTAGAGCTGAACACGATATAAATGATCCATTCTGGAAGGAGAATGGATATTTCTCAGGTCACCCCAAATGATCTTTTCATTAGTGAGCAAATATCTGGAAAGGGGTAAAAATTAAAATGTAGGTGGTAAAGGGTACCTTACATCCTAAAGACTGTGGATCTGTCCAATGGAAAAAGAAACAGATAAATAATGAGCAATATGTATTTATGTTCTGTTTCCAGACAATAGTGGTTAAGCTAAACAGTTGATAAAGCAAGACAAGTTTACATTCAGGACTAGAAATGTTCAGTACCAATTATTGACACAAAACAGACTGTCAACTACATCTGGAGGTGGCAACTGTGGTTCTTCCTAACAGTTTATGCTAGAACTAGAGGCTAAACCTAATCAATGATAGCATATTTTCTCTAAATATTAAGTTATTTCTACCAAAAAAAAACACTCCACTCAAGTTTTCTTTTATGCTTAATTTCATTCATTATGTTTCCATCTACTAATACCTTGACCAAAATATTTGTAATATTAACTTTTTGTAATTTATCAATATTATTTTTTATTTTTGTTTGTGAAAATCCATTTATATATAAAATAATATATATTATACCATTTACAACTTTCTTAAATACTTTATTAATGCTCCTTATTTATATCAAAACTAAACTTTGACTGTCCTGCAGTATATGTTAAAGTAGAAATCAATACATAGGAAAAGGAAGAAGAAGAAAATTATATAATATATATTGTGATGGGGATGAGAGTGATCAAATTTCATTACAAATTTGTACAGCATGCTCTTTTCATTAAATTACACATTTTAAAAAAATAATCAAAATAGAGAATTGAAATTATAGATGTCTTTAAATTATATTTGTATACACACAATTGTTATAACATTTGTTAATGTAATAAAAAATTATTACCTGGAACTTTTTTTTTTGGTCTGTGTTTCAGAGAAAACAAAAAAGTATGTATTTTTTGTTTAATTAATCTAAGATTTAAAATTATTTTTTCTGATCAGATAAAGATGGAATTCAGTTAAAAATTGAAAAAGTAAGGAATTGGTAAAGAAATTTTACCCTCTTAGTATTTTTTTATTTATTTCATTTTTTTAAAGAGAAAATAATGTTTTTTTTCTCTTAATAAATTTATAATGATTTTTGAAGTATTGATTAAATAATTTTTTTTCTGAAGCCAACGATTGTAAAAGAAAGGTCAAGGAGGCGTATTTTATTATCAATGATAACGCGATCAATAGATGTGACACATGTTTTGCTATGTCAAGAAATACACATTTGCATACATTATTATTTAATAATTGTTATAGTCCTCCCTTCTCTCAGAAGTAGACTATTCCAGATGCCTCCTTATCTGATCGGATTAAGCATTGTTTGCCACAGGCCAATAAGCTGATGTATAGATAACAACATAGCCAATGATTATTACAGGCCAATAAGCAACGATGCTTGCTGAATCCGAAGGTTTTCAATAAGGTCAGAGATCTGGGTATAAATAGTCAGCCTTTTGTGAGAATCAAGGAAGAACGTGTCTAACCTGAAAAGACTCTTTGCATTCTCCCAGGGAAGCTCTGCTAACCTAAACAGCAGCAAGTATTCTCTTTGATAGCACTATGCTATTTAGATCTATGCAGCTAGGCAAGTCCCACAAAGACCGGATGCTGCTAAGATCACTCTCGGCTCAAGACAAGCTGTCTTGTACAGCTGGAAGAGTCATATACCCTACCCGTGAGGCAAGCCATCAAGTGTGGCTGGAAGCGGCAGGCAGAACACAGAGTTTATGTTAAACTCCAATATTCAACTTGTAAATAATCATTTGTAAATATTGTATTGTATATATTTGTACATAATAAATATATTAATTGTAATACTTGTTTCAGTATTATTTCACATTATTTACTGTTGGTTGGGTCTGTAATCCAGACCAAACACAACAGTAATATTACAGCAATAGTTTATAATCTATTTTGGCCATGAATATGAGGGGAAAACCTCAAACATACTAGGCCTAGATTAATTTAATTGTTTTTGTTACTACTGACAGCTTCTTCTTCAGTGTGTTAAAGTGCTTACGTATACTATAACATCATTTTGTAACATTTTTTGTCATTTTATAACCTTTTTATAAGTTAATTAGAAAACTTTTCTTGTAATTCTATCAGGGAATATAGATAAAATAACAAGCTCAAGTCTTGAATATCCCCTTTCATATCATAAAACTTATAATTTTTAAAAAATAAATTGTGAGTAGATAGTAATATTGGAAGATTCTTCAGGCAGACCAAATTATTTTTCCAAAAAATAAATAAATAAATAGGCAGATTGTTTTAGTCTTTGTGCAGTTAAAATAAATTTATGTGAAAAAGAGTGTCAATTGAAGTTTCATCTTAAGAAAATCTATGGTAGCAAAATTGTAAAAGAATATTCAGTCACTAAAAACAGGAATTAACTTCAAGAAAGGAATTTTATTACTACATGAAGCTCTATTATTAAATGGCCAGAATACAGATAAATAAGTTGTGTGAAAAAACAATGTGTTATCAATTTTTATTATAAACCAATAAATTTAGAGTTGATTTAAAATCTGTTTAATTTTATTTCATTTGGATGCACAAGATAATGTTGGTAATTAAAATTTGACCCAAGATCAAACCTAACTTGGTAAGTGAACTAAAATGAGGTTTATGTATATTTTCATACATCATTTTTTAAAATACGATTACATATTAATTTTATATTTATTACTGCACTTAAATATTTGTTTCCTTATTTAAATCAATATTACTAATAAAAATAATTTCATTATCTCAGAGTTGATTATTTTATTTGCTTGTCTTATCTGATTATAAAAATCACAATCGATTGAGTTCTATCATTAGTTAGAATAACTTATCTTAATTACTTTTTAAATTTCTTTGAAGTGGAGATCATAAATTTCATTAACTAGCCTAACTGAATATTATCTTTGGCTTGGATAAGTGCCAATTATTCTTATATAGTTTAATTATTATAAAATCCATTTTATATTTGATTGATTGGAGATTTAGGTGCATAAATAGGATGGTAATTCAGTAAATATCCAATGGAAACCTAGGGTATATTTTATATAATGTAATTGGGTAATGCAAAAACGTGAAGTTGTCTAATGGAATTTATTGATAATAAATTCTTGTGTATTTCATTTTAGAATATAACTGAAGCAATAATTGTGTATCAATCTACCATATTGTATCCGCCCGGTGGTGCGTGCATGATCGCGCTACCTCTCTGTCAATATCTTCACTATTACGAATCTGCTGTGTTCTTGCGTCCGGGGGATTACATAATGTTCTGTGAAGATAATTTCAAACACATATACACGTACGCTTTATTTATTTTATACGTAAATTCGGATTGAATCCAAGTAATAGGCGCCAGGAGAACTTTTATAAGAGTCCGCCACGTATGTGCATAAGCTCACTCAACTATATCACAAAACATGCCCGTGCATCACTCCAGTCGGAAGCAAGAAACGAACACAGCCAATATTACCCTTCAAATTACATCGAATCTGTGATCTTTCACTCACGATCAACTACTTATTATATGAGGGCCCGCCCTATATCCCACAGAATAAATTAATCAAACTTGATTTAATCTAAGAGAACATAACAAACATAAGCATAAATAAAATAAAATCCCAACACCAAAAATATCAAATGCATTCATTCATATACAAACAAATTTGATCGCTCTAACACTCATTCCTATTATATAAATGTATGTTGAAATTCCAAGCAATTAATAACAAAAAATACTAGTTAAATAAATGTTTTATTTAATCTGTTTACTAACAATTAATGCAGGTATATGATCGGCAAGCCGAGATAATTAAATATAGATTTCAAGATGACTTCGCACATATTTTAAAGAATGTTAATCTGTAGGCAAACTTATTTGGTTAGATTCTCGAATCGTTCATTAATGGTCAAGAGTAACTTTATCATCTTAGCTTAATGTTTTTTAATAGTTCTGGTTATTAAAGTTATTTTATTTTGGTGCATAAGTGAATACGACAATTTAAAGATAGCTACCTGTGGAACGTAGAAAGACTGTAATGGGATCCTGAGCGATGGTTTCTTCTTTAACGAAGCATTCCGGCAATTTGCAAGGTCTCAAAAGCGTGTGTGGTCCTTATGTGAAGTTTCTCCGGTGTTACGAGCATCCTATTAGCAATCAGCGGAGCTGGACGCGGAGGTCCGGCGGTCAAGCCGCGAATTTTATGTTCAGCAACGCATCTCTGTTAGATTTCAATAGTCTAATAATCAATAATAGTCTAATTCAATAATAATCTGAAAAGTGCTGTCCGGCCTTTTTGATCTCTTCCTTCCCGCCCTCACACCTTGAATTTTTCTCACCCAATCACTCCCATGCACCTGTGAGTCCCTTCATCTTATAAGTCCATCGAGTGTTAACTCAATTCCATGATTTCTGGGATCGTTTACATCACCTTGGAATTTCGCTCAATTTGACCATTTTTTTCAGGTATTGTTTCGCTGGAGACAGAAGTCTGAGTTGTACAATAGCAGTGTACACTTTTTCTCACCTCTGTTTCTAAATTTGGCTTATTTTATCTAGGCGTACCAGCACATATCCTGCCTATTGTTTCAATTTCTCTAATTTTACATTTACTAATTACCCCTATTTAAAATAATTTTAGATCGCTTGGAATTTCAGAACATATTGCAAATTAATTTATTCATTTTTTCCCTTTTGTTCAAAATGATTCAAATGATTTAACAAAAGTTAAACTTGCGCTCAATCATTCCTCTCTCTTTAATTAATTAAAAATGAAAAAAAAACTACAACTAATGATTATAGATTTATTCTTAACAAACAAACACAAAATAATAAAAAAAACTCTTTTACAAATTTATTTCAATAAATTTGACAGGTACTCTTATATAGCTGCGATCATGCTTTAGAAACGGCTGTTTCTCGTTTATTATTAAAGCAAGACCGCTTTTTTAAAAGTTTTGTTCCTGTCATTCATTTCGTCAATTGATTATAGTTTAACATAACCTCATATGCCTGGGTTCAAATCCCATGTAACGCTATTCCGTTACAATATGGTACACATGAAATGTTTATATTTAATGTTTTATTAAAATAGATATAAAATTGAGTAAAAATTATTTTATTTAAGCATTATAAATATTGTGTAGTTTAGAAAACATTCTCAAAATGTAATTATAATTATTTAAATGAAATACAACATCATTAAATATTAAAATAAATTTAAATTACTATAAGTAATATTAAATCTATAAAGTATGTCAGAATTTAGATATTTATTGATTCGAATTGGACTTCATTTAATTATCGATTAAATAGATATCTCAAGAATACATCATTCTTTAGGGCAATGATATGTGATTTCACTGCTTATTGCTGTTTACTTTGGAATTGTGAATAGATTTGCTGATGTCTGGAGCTATAACCTATTTTGCTGTATTTCATTTTAAATACTATCTGGATAAATTATATTTTGATAGGGATTATTATTAATATTTTAGGATAGTGTAGTGGATAATCTAAATAATTATGTATGGGAAATATTGTTATTGCCTAGTGTTGTCAATAAGTTAACTAGATAATTTTACACAGATTGCAACAGAGTTACTATTTGTTACAGCATGTTTTGCTCTGTGATAAATAATATAAATCTTGAGGGCATTTCTTTATGATAAATGTTGACTGGACAAATGTAGAGGTAGTGAGATAGAAAATCCATTTTTATGACAAAGTAGCTACCCAATGCTAGCTCATGATGATCATATACATGTGGTGCCAAATCAACTTTAGGGCTATTATAAAGTGGTGTTCCACATTTAGGTTAGATCTATAGTATTATGAATGACGTTTCAATTCTTAAACATAGTAAAGTTTATTATATTATTATCCCATATTATAATCTGTAATTCAATACTAAATGGTGATCCCCAATTGAGCTAAATTTTGTTCAGATTAGATGGATTATCTCCCCAGCATCATTTTTTATCATGTTACAATATATAAGGATAAAAATAAATAAAGGAATTCTGGATAAATGATTTAAAGGATTCCCTGTTACTTGCATACACTAGAGCTGTCTTTAATTTTAATATTCCTAAATTACTAATTTTAGAATTGTGGTATTTATCCTGGTTGTTGACTGCAAATTTTTTAACCCTTATTGAGATATTTGAATTAGACTATAAAATCTATTGCTGATGCTTACTTTTGTATATAATTATTTTAGCATGTTTTTTGTCATCAAATTTAAATCATGAAAAACCTAAAATTTAATCAGCAATATCCTTCCTTGAAAAAGCTGAAATTTATGATTAGATAAAACTGCTATATATATTCCTTAGTCCAATTTGGCAAAACTTGCTTGTATCTATAAACTGGATAAATAGTATTTTAAAAAGTATCAAATTTTAATACACCTGACATTGATATCATCAAAATCTTCATTTTCAAAGCAGTACTTAAGTCTTTCTAAAAGAATGAGGATAAAACTTCTGTTAGCTTTATTCTTCAATGAATATTTAAAAAATCTTCATATTTACAAGTCAGAAAGTAAATCCTTCTAAACAAACCTCTCTTTTATTAGATGAGAGTTAAAACTTTTGGCAAAATTATCATTGTCACAGATCTCATTGACAATAAATGAAACAATAATATATAAAACTTGTATATCAGACTTTTATTAATTTCAATTTTTCCATTGTACAGATTTTATAATCAATTATGTAGTTCACAATTTATGCTTTGTTGCAAATGCATACATAAATCAGAGTAAAAGCTACTTTCTATGTATGAAAATGAAAGAAAAATAAGTTATATGTAATAAAATAAAATAATGGATTTAGTTGTTTTTCCCTAGATATTACATTACTGATAAAGATATTTATATGCACTTGATTAAGTTAATGGAAAAGAGATCAAATCTGTTTGCTAATCTAATGGAGATTGGAGTATATAGTAATTTCTCTTTCTATACTGGCAATGCTAATTAATTATGATAATCAAAAAAAAGTTTTACTTTTTTGAAAATGGATGTAATAAAACTGATAGTTAGAACTAGATTGAAAATAGAAAATGTGGCCTGAGAAATCTGAGAGTATCAATCCAGGATTAACTTTTTATTGTGAAATTTGTATAAATCTTGATTATTATTTTGGAAACCTAAGAATATACATTTTTATAAGTTTATAAAAGCTTTCATGTATAAAAGTATATACAGATTATTCAAGTTATATATAGTTTACATTTATTGAATGAGGGAAAATAGTGTTAATTTTATGTTTCTAATAAATAAAAAAATAAGAATTTGTCTTATGTACTTACTTTGTTTGTCCATATATATTATTCCCTGACAATCATTTTTTAATCTTTTAATAATTTGCATGACACTTGGGGTTATAAATAATAGGTCTCATGTTGAGGAATTGTTAATTCACTTCTGAAATATATAATCATGCTAATCATCGATGATTATGAAACTATTGTATGACATCAATAATTTGTTCACAGAACATATAAGTCTGAATACATTACTAACATGGTTTTTCAAGCAAGATTTTTAAAGTATCGTATATATAAGTTATGACCATGTTTTGTTATATTAATACCAATCTATTTGGTCAGATAGATGATCTTTTATTTAACTTTTGCTTTGTTAATTCAGACAGATCCCAGTTTCAAATATCAATATGGATGAAATACTAATAATTTTAATTGCATATAAATAATTTCATGACTATCAAATATGTAATGCTAAAAATATACTAAGAATTTAAATGAATTTACAAGACATACAAGTTTCAATATGTTACTAAGATAATTTTACAGGTAAAATTTCTAAAGAATCAATTGAATAAAACCTGTAAATAATGCCCACTTTTTATTATATCATTTTCAATCCATTTTACCTGATCTTTGGTTTATTGTATTGTAAATAAATCAACCATTGATACTCAAAAAGACTGAATTTTTCTATTAGCAGCATTCTTTGTTTTTTTATTAAAACAGTCAGCTCCAGAAAGAGATGGATGTTATTTGCAGGTTAAATTTAAATGATTCTTTAGAAATCTTGTTTAAAAACTTATCTTAATAACATATTTGAATTTGTATATTCTGTGAAATGATTTATATTCTTAGTGTCACATATTTGACAGCGGAAAAAATATTCATGCACAATTAAATTATTGGTATGACATCAACAAAGTATAGAAAAATTAAATCAAATTAGCTTCACTATAAGATATAAAAGAAGAAAATTGTTTTGGCTTCACAATAAATCCATTTCTTAAGTCCACATCTTGGTTAAGCATTCAGCAAAGAAATTTGATTTGATGAAAATCCTTGGTGATGAAACAGTAATATGAATTGGTGGTAATTTTTATTTTATTTTATGTTGAATAGATGATATATCAATTAAAAAAATTGTCCTCAAACATCATTTAGTAATAGTTATTTAAGACATCTAGCAGTGGTGTCTTCTGTGTCCAAAGAGGTGTTGACATGGCAACAGAGACCAAACAATACATCCTAGTGATAGTGACAACTATTTAATAATTTACTGTAGTATCTTGATTACAGTTATATCATAATCTTTATACATTGATATTTTTATACGGTGCAGTATTTATGGTAACATATGGAAAGTAAGAGAAGGTTGACTTTCGTATATTACAATAAATACTATGCTATATAAAAATAAAATTATCATTGCATTTACAAATTATTATACGTTGAACCTTGTTTAAAAAATCAGGCATATAATAGATTCAAAATTAAAGCATAATAAGGACAGTTATAGACAAACATAAACCATCAAGCATAGAGTTAATGTTTATCAAAATTTTATGTACAGTGAAAAAATTGGAGGACTTATAAAAAATCACTAATGACTATTTTCTTTCATATTTTTACCGATTTTATTATACTCTTTTTATCAGTTAGCTGTCTAGAAAAAATTATATCTAAATAATAAATTGGAATTTCTACAAGATTGATTGTGTTATATAGCTTATTTTAGAAATGGCAGCTTTCATAATGTCTCATTTACAAATGCAATTTATGCATTTAAATTAGTATATATTGGCACAGACTGCTATTATATATTTATACAAATAAAATATTCGTTAATTAAAAACTATTGTTATATATATATATTGTAACGGGATATATATATATGCGTTACATTTAAATTCTAATGCTGAATGTTTTTATAAATATCTAATACAGAATTAAAAACACAAACTTTCAAAATGCACAAATAACGAATTATTAATTTATTAATATGTCTGATTGATTTAAATATTAAAATAAGCTTTAAAAAAATTATAGAATCGAAACAAAGATTCTAAATCTTTAAATAAAGTATAAAATAAAAACCTTTTTAATAATAGCGAAGATTTTTTTGAATTTTCAAATATAAAAATTACAAACAGATCCTTAAGGCAAAACGACAATTAAAAAAATGATTACGAAATAGATAAAAGTTCCCGCCCAAAGATAGAGACATAGACCTCAGTGGAAAACCCAAAAATACTTGGCCACAAACTGAATTAACCAATAAAATAGAGATGGAATATGTATGATGAATCCTGCATTCCAGAAATAAGGTGCCTGAGGACTATAAAAGGAAAATCCAAAAATATAATTAGTTAGTTAGAGAAAGAATCAGTTTTGAATTCATCCTATCGCCGCCGTCACAAAAAAAAATGTAATTAACTTCATGGTGCTTCCTTCGGTGCGGCCGGCCAAAGGCAGCTTTCATCTCCACGGATCCCAGGATCAAACCACTGGTACCGTCTTCAGGAAACATCGTAAATGCATCTTCATAAATCATCATCGCCCACAAGAAATGGATCTTGTATAAATTTGGATCTTCCTCATGAAGGAATGAGCGCAAACAAAGGAAAGTATAAATTTATAAATGAAACATAAACTCTCTTAAGTTTAAAATCTTCAAACTTTATGTGTCTTTAAAATGAACTATAGACTTTCTTTCTGAGCAAACCTGAACTTTTATCTTTCTATAAACTTTGCGATTTTAAACTCTTAGCTAAAGTTTTCAACGTAATCTTTTAAAAAAAATGTATTGTATTTTATTTTTGTTTATTCATGTTTAATTAATATCTGTTTGTAATAGGGTGGGGGTTTGCTATTGCAAACGAATGTAAAGATAGAAAACACATCATTATGTGTGCATTATTAAATTTTAAAAATAGGTTAAAAATAATATTTCTGGAAAGAAAATAAGTTAAATATAATGCTCATTTAAAAATGATTTTAAAACTAAACTAAATATTTTATTTTTATTAAATTAATAAAATGATTTAAATGTTAGTTGAGTATAGATGGCTGCTAGACTAGTTTAAATATATGTTAGTTTAAAGGGATTTTGATTTCGGACTATTTGTTTCGTAGTTGTGTCAATGCTGGTGGAGAGATATATGGATGTTTATATCAATGTAATGTGAAGTGTGTTAGCACCTAGGGTGACAAGTCCAACTGAATGCATGACCCCAAAGAGGTAGTCATATCATTGAAAATGGATGCAGATGTATTTCCTGTGCCATTGACCCATTCCAGCTCTATGGATTGAGAAGATAAGTTGGCAAGATAAGACAGCTCTCCCATCCATACGTAGCGTGTTCTCTTTATATTACATACATGATTCCTTCACCAGATAGAAGCACATTCCTATACTGGTTGAAGCTCATATTTTCTCCAATAATATCATGCTGTTCAGACGCACATTCCTGTCAGCGTGATTCCTTGCTAACATGTTCATATTGCATTGGTTGCTGATATATATCTGGAAGCGAGCATTGATGTGGCTGCGGATTTTTAGTCTGGAGTCAAGTGATTTGAAAATTTGTGAGTGCGTCTAGGTAGCTCATTTATACTCAACATTTCTAAGATTAAAAATAAAAGTCAAAAACAAATAAAAATAAAATAATAACTAATGAAACATAAAATATAATTTTTTCTTATATAATAATTTTAAAGTTTGTGCGTTATTGATTATATACGTAAATAAAATCTTTTTTTGTGTTATTAATACTTACAGTGATTGCTTTTTTTTATTCTTTATTATTAAAAATATATTTTAATAAATATATAAGTTTCTGAGTCTACTTGAGCTAGTGACTTGGGCTGGCGGTCGCGGTCTTAACAGCGCGTATCTGTCAACTTTATAAATTTTCTAGGTTCAAAGTAGCCTAGTGGTGCTCTGTCAGCAGATGCAGTAAAACTGGAAATTTCATCATTATCCCCGACTTATAATATATATATATAAAACCTCCAACCCAAGGTAACAATCAATATAACAAGAGGTGCACCTTAAACATATAAAAAAAGAATAAACATGTATAATAAGAGATTCTAAATACCATAATATGTTATATGAAAACTAGTGCACATAAAGCATATTCATAATATAAATGACCATATAAGGTTCTATATGAAAATTGGCTGGTTAGCATATGCAAATTTAGGGGAAGGTCACAAAATGTGCTATGGATCTTACACTAACTCCACCTTACATCTTAAAGTTATACTGAATCAATAAAACAGTGAATATAAACATAAGAGCTTAAAACAAAGCATAATAAATGAATTAAGAGATGAAAATTAAAAACACTTAAAGTTTAGACTACTAATTAATAAATTAATTTTTTCAGGGTTCAAATGCTTAAACACTACTATTTTTAAAGATATATTTGGATTAGTGAAAGAGATTTTGCCACTAATATAACAAGCAGAGATAGCTCATAAAACGAAGATGAAATTACTAGAGAACATTTGACAATGCCAATACTAACAATAAATGGAGTTTAAATTCTCTGAGATTCTCAGAAATTCTTAATAAAGTCAGTATATTAATCTATCCATTACATTTATTTAATGACTATGGGATAGGTAATCAAGATTAGTGAATGGTATGTCTAATGATTTAGGTAAACATTATTCCAAAACTAATAAATCATAATTAAAATATTATTTAAAATAAGACATGCTTAAGATCAACAATATTCTGATCAATAAGCCATAAACTCTAAATGTCATTTAAATGTAAAAGCTTATCAAAATTCATTGTGATATCTTAATGCATAATAAGATCTACTATATTAACTAATGATGATTTTAAGACAATAAGATAATATGTTGATAGAAATAATAATAATAATATGGATGATGATTAGCAATAAGGCCACATACAACTAAATATATTTTCAAACAATAAGATGTATTTACAACTTTATACAATAATAACAAATAACTGAAAACATATGTATTCCAGAAATAACATAAAACAAGAAATATTCATTTTGTTAAAAGGAGATCCCTTCAGATTTATTGGCAATTTTAATACACTACTATGCTCAGTAACTATTACTTATGATATTAATCTATAATATGCTATTGACAGCATTAAAGTACATTGCAGATTAAAAAAATTAATTTAAATTGATTGATAACTGAACTTTACTAATAAAGTAATATGATAATGATAATTATCATATAAAACATCAGTGAGACAATTACTGTCTAGCATTAAGCAATTAATCATATAAATATGGGAACAAACATCAGAATTCACATACACACACATATATATATATCATACTAGATTTTGCCTATGTCCACAGAATAATCATCTTAACTATTAAAGTGTCTTACTGGTCCATCGGTGAACTACTGCTTGATGGAGATAAAATGATATTGCATATGGGTATCTGTTATTATGCTATGCACAAAATAGGCATTAATATTACTAATAAATTTTGTTGGTTTGCTTGTGAACTGTTGGCAAGGCACAACAGCACAATATATACATTATTTTCAATTAGCTAAACACTACATATATAATAGTATCATTGAAGCAACTAAATATTTCAAAAATTTACCTTATTACCATACAATTATAAAAACACTAAGAACTTCACCTAACATGGTGGAAAATGAACTAAGCATCATTATGAGGGATGAGACAATAAAGAAAGGCTTCTCATAGCACCACTATACAACTGTATCACACTATGGCAGATTGCAATACCCTTTTCCTAGGTACATAAAAGTGTGATTACCATCTCAATGCAGAGAAATGGAATGCATACCATGGAAACAATCCTCTCTAGGGATTAAATTATACCAGCTAAGCATAAAATAATTATAAGCATCAATAATATAATCCTCTCATGGAATAAGCAATGGGGAGAGTATGCTCCTTCCACCAAAGCACAAGATCAATAATATGATATTTAATAAAACTATATTTTTCCCACACTTATAAAATGGGGAACAAGCACAAATCCTCAGCAAAACAATGGCAAGATAGAAATAATTCTTACATTAAAAGCTAAAGAGATAAATATCCAATGATACATACATTAAATAATGTATAAAACCAACAAAGATACCATAACTTAATCGACTATAAAATATTTTAAAAATCATAATAAAATTTGCAATAATAGTAAACACATGGTCAATAAAAAACAGTATAAATTCTATAAACTAAAGTGGACATATTAAAATATAGGCAAATATTGTAAAGATATAAAACCAATATATACCTGGCTATATAGAAAACTCCATATAATAAAATAATTACGTTATCATAAGTAAATACTATTATGCTTCTGATAGATTATTCTGGCTGTATACCCATAGATAAAGTATTAATAAATAATTTTCACAAGTGCAAGAGATGTGTATCTCTATCTGGACAAACCTAATTCAGTAGTACTGACTTGAAGTCAACAAATAAGCAAATATATAATTTTATCTGACTGTTTTCAGAGTAATTGCATATTTATACCATAAATAAGAAATAAATACCTTAATAGCAAATTAAAACTAATACAAAATAATAATCACATGAACAATAGTAATAAATAATTATTACTATATTTTATTTATCCCCATAATCCATAATTTAAACACTTTTCATAGTGGGCTATAAAATGTCTTTTCAGCCAGGTAATTTTGCAGAGCAATGCATCCATGCTTTTCACATTTTAGTATAATAAAATAAAATATTTATGATTCTTTGGAAAACGAAACAACAAATAATGGCAACACTTAATATTTTCTGCAGAATTATGGAATCTATTTCCTTAATTAAGCTATAGCTTGGACAATATTTTCAACTTTGGCCACAAAAAACAATTATCAAGAGAACTTTTATTGACCTTTTGTCTGCAGTGATACATTACAATAATTATGAACAAATTCCTATATTTTAAATATTCTTCTTAATGTAAATGATTGATAACTCCTGCATTTCATAATACTAACTAAGATATTACTATTTACTTTTACAGGCCATATTTTATACATTCCTCTCATAACACTATTGTAAACCATCCTTTTTCTTTCATCAAACTTTGCATTAAATACATTTAATTAAGTTACTAGTTAAATATCTTGCAAATACCAATACAGCAAACATATTCTAAAATTCATCTTTATCAATGACATAAACAGGTGCTTTAAAAAAAATTATCAGAGTAATATCTTTTTTTAATTTATATATATCTCAACTAAGTTCATCATAAATAGGACATTTTAAAATAGGTAGATTTTAATAACATTTGAAGCAAATTTTGTTCTTTAAATTTAAGTTCAGAAAGTTTTGTACTAATTACTTTTAATCTGGTTCCAATTATATTTGGTATAAAGGCAAAAGGTATTTTACACTTATTTTATGAATGAACACACAGAATATTTTTCTATTCTTACCTCTTACCATTCTAAACAGATTATACTTAATCTTGTAATGCACATAATGAATATAACAATTAAAACTGTTGTAAAATAAAGAAAATTTTATGTTTACAACTTTTTGTCTTGTTTTAAATTGAAGTCTCTTTTGGCGAGGCACTTATTTTCCAAAATGGTTACCATTTTAAGATGGGAACTTCTTGAAAATTATCAATTGGTAGAATGATGTGTCAGGTGTGTGTAAGTCAAATGAAGTCTCTACTCCATTACTTGTAAGTCAAAATACAATTCAATACCATTTTAATTCAGTTCAAGTTAAAATTTAATTTTATTAATTTTCAGCTTCTCCTTGATTTTTAATACCATTATAGTTTTCATGTTATTATATTTACTCTTGACTTTGTGATTCCCCGTCTACAATTATATTAGCCTATTTATAACTTTTATCAGAAAGGATTATTGTACAAAAAATATACCAATTAAAGCATATGTATATACATTAACATACAATTAATGCTTCTCCATCCATAATCATATGTATATACATTAACATACAATTAATGCTTCTCCATCCATAATCATTAGTGATAACTAATTAAGTTGTTCAAAACTATTTTACATTGCAAAAAAAAATAAAAATATGCTTTATAATTAATTAAAAATATTAATTCAGAATAACTATAATTTTAAAGTCTTTTTAATGATACTTATTTAATATTTCCAAAACACTAAATATTTCTGTACTTTTAATTTAATCCTAACATTAATTTGATATCCTTCAAATGAATCCATCTGACAGATTGCATATAGGAAGACTCATACACAATCTGGCAGGTGGTCCAACACACATCTGGAACAGCCCAATTCTTTATCACCTCCAGGAAATCTGTTGATGAAGACTACTTATTTTTATAATATAATATAGCAATCATAACAACACATCACTGATATTATTAATTAAAATTTTACACATTTGACCACATAAATAGGCCTTGACAAACATCGAGCCCAACCCTAAGGTTACAATATATATATATATATTGAAACAGTATGATTTCATCGTCATACGTTTCACCGATTCTAGAAATCAGTAGCCTTCATTTCCCTAGTTCAAACCCTAAAGGTACACATATATATAACTGTATACTTGGGAATTTAACATGTATAAAAACGTATGTTTACACGTATGTGTGTAATTGTATATGCACACACGTCTGCTATGTTTGTATATATTTTGTAATAATTCTATCTGCTAAAAATGGTATATTCACATCTGAATGATATTATCATTATATAACATACACACCTTATAATTTTATAAATATTCATCTTATGATTTTAAATAGTTGAATTGGTTTCAAGCTGGGAAAATTATATTAGATAAGAACAGAATTCTCTAAAGTATTTCAAACTGGCTTTAAAGTACCCAATTACTTAATCATGCAGAGCAACTAAAAACAAAGGTAGATGTCTCACGTCTAGGATAAAACGCTAGCAGCTTAAATCTCTTTCAGTAAAAGAAAAGAAGAAGCAATCCAATGTTTAAAAAAAGGAACTTTACCAATCTCATGAGACACCGCCGGTACAAATCCAGATTTTAGGATTCTTAATAAAATAAAAGTTGGACAATTAAACCTGCACTGAAATCCAGATTGGAACTGGAATCTGAGAAAAATAAAAGGAACAATGAATAAACCTGAAATCAATCAACCGATTCGTCTGAAGCTGATGCAATTAAGACTTCTTAGATTTTAATGTCTAAAAATAAAGATTGTAAATGAACTGTAAGAGGGGGGGTTAAAAAGTATAAAAAAGGCAGTTGAAAGGAAATCATCATCCATTTTTGCTTTACTCGTGTTTCAACTTATATCCAGGCAGCAGGCCCAGTTTCTACCATGCAAATAAGCGGCTAGAAAAGCCAAGGCCATCTTCCCGATGGTCAAGAACTGTTTATGGAGCCCGGAGATCCAAACCACAGCCCTACTTAAAGAATAGCCAACGATGAACCAGATCAATCAGTCCATGCGTGTATTTCATACTTTCAAGCTGCAAGCCTCCAGATAAATAACCGGTAACCACTTCTCAATCAAACTAAATCTAAAAGCTATAGCCATCTATAAATCTTTCCTAAAGCTAGCTATATAATAAGTAATGTGCACAAACTCTTCCATTCAAATCTTATGAATTAATCACACTATGTTTAAAAGGTGTATTCTCTCTTAAAGTAATTAACTGTATTAGATAAACGTATCTCAACCTGTACAATTTAAAATACTTTAAAAGTTAAATGTAAATCTTGCCTGATTTCAAATTCTTAAATCTCTTTTTTAAATTCAACTTATAAAAGCTTATTTGCCTTATTATTTTCTCTATTTGCATCTATACTTTTGCATCTATATATATATATCTTGTTAAAATGCATTTATTGATTTATGCTTTGCCTTCGGAGCAGAGACTATTAATTATTATAACTTAAAGAGACGTTTTGTTCTCAAGTAAAGTAATTATGCTGTTTGGCATATCTATAGATTTTCTCTGGTCCGAAACCTACTTTGATGTATTATTTGAACTGCTATGCGTAGCTTAAATTCACATATGTTGCTTATTAAAAGGTTTGTTTGGTTAAATAAAAGAGAGTGATAATTTAAGGCATATTCAGTAGTTAGCCAAGTTTAAGCCCCAGATATGCTTTAGACCCCCTTAATGTAATTGCATATAATATGTAGTTAATTAATAAACTAGATCAATTTTAATAAAGTCCTCTTTAGCACAATTTCAGTGTTTATTTAACTAACTGGCGTAGGGTAGTTTGCAGAAGAAACTATAGATTTCGCGCTTACTAGTTGTTATAATTAAGATTCCAAAAGCGTTGTGAATGAGTTTTTACAAAGCACTGAGGTGCATTCCACCTTGCTATCATATAATTATTAAGATAAGGTTTTAAGGGCCATCTTATCATCCTTAGTTCGGACAGCCTTCTCTTGAATGGGATAATGATTTTAAGGGTCATTCCCATTTCCTCCTTTAAAAAACTGGAACACCGGAATCCAGCATCTTATATCGTGGCTGTTCGAGCATCCGAACTAAAAGTTCATGTATAGCAGGCGAGCGGTATCTGAGAACCGAGCAAACGCTGCTGAATCTCATGAGTAAAAGCACATTCAAGCCGCATCTGATGTAATTTGCATAGCGCCGTAGCCTCAGAAGTTATGCTACAAAATGCCAGTTCATCTGCTGTATATTAATTGTTCAGCATTGATCTGAACCTAAGATCTAGTTTATCTAAGAATACCTACATAAAGAGCACATTGCCTGCTCCTCACGTATTGATAAATTTAAGTACACGTTGTATAAATTTGCCACTCTCTTAGAGTTTAACCCTTAACATACTGAGTAGAAATGGCAGAACATAATTTAGACATCAGTATAGACGTAAAATAATTATTAACGTATAAACGATATAATAGAATAATGATCGTTAAGTACAATTGATTACAGAACGTGTAGTTCGTATTTTCACCATCCCACCTGCGAGTGGAATATGCAGTATATTTAATTGTTATTGTTTGTGTTTTGTCAATATTAAATCATTTTAAAAACATATTAACGTCTGCAATATTATTCACTTTATTTATATTAAATCACCATCCATAATGATTTTATATGCCTGAGATAATCAGCCATAAGTTGTGTGAGTGTGTTTGGTTAAGCTATAAAACATTTAGTTAAATATCCCCGAGTCTCTCGTTTTACCCTTTGCTATTGCCGGCGCGGAAATTGAGAGATTACGAGTGTAACCTCATATATGTCATTCATAAGGTAGTAAGTCAGGGAGTGTTGGTGAAGGAGCTGAGGTGCGGTCAGATTTGGTCTCAAACCCTCATCTAGATCAGCCTTGGTATAATTTATCAAAACTCTGGATTTTGTTGCGTGGATGTTCAAATATGACTGTTACAATATATATATATATATAGAGAGAGAGAGGGTTTGAATACAATCTTTCAAGTTCCCTTTAGCCACCCACTCTCATCTCATATAACCGATATACATGATCACATACATCATCAGATTTTCAATGATATGGATGGCTGAAGAGTTGGAGGGTGAAGTAGATTGAAGCCTATCCATTAAAGTTTGTAGATTTGCTATCTTAATATAAACCAAGCACTGAATATATGTGTGGGAGATGATGATTTGAACCAACTGATAAGTGGTAGTTCGGCATGAAATGTATATAGGTCATTTATTTTTTTCACGTGTGTGGGTCATGTGTATCGGTTATATGAGATAAGAATGGATAGTTGAAGAAAGCTTGAAAGTCTGTGTTCAAATCCCCTATATTTCCTTCAAACTACAAAGTATATAAATTATGTTTGTATTTCAAAAATAGTATATGTATAATGTATAGGATATATGAGCACAGGCTTTCACATGACTCACCACTCTATCTCATAACACTGATACACTTGAACATATATATGTTGAAAAGATAAATCAATGTTATGAGATAGAGTGGAGAGTGGTGGGTTGTGTGAAAGTTTGTGCTCATATACCCTATATATTACATATGTTGATACAGGTATATAATAAACCTGTATTTCAGTTATTATATATGTATGTATATAAGTAGCACATCACAATAAAAAGTTGTCTTCAACAACCCAAAACAAGGAAATAGTGGATGAGAATAAAGTGATCTTCCATTCTTATTTTACTTTGTATTATAAATAGCTAAACACCCATTTACTTACCACTATTAGATGATTAGATGGATTAAATATGGACTAATACATGAAAGAAGAATTCCAAATCTGTAGAAAAAAAATTAAATTTACTTAGTAAAGAGCCAAATCTAGATTGTAAATCATGGCAGGCAGATGAGTTATTGTTGATCACAAAATTGTTCTACACACATATATTAAACCGTCAAGAGCAGCTTTCTTAACTCTATTCTAGAGCCATCTATTGTGCACTTAAATAACTAATCAAAATATTTTTCTTGAGATAGGAATACTATAGCACTATACTATCTGGTTTCCACTAATTATTTCAAACATGCATAGATAGCTCCAAAGTAATGAAAATTTATTGGAAATGTATGAGTAAATAGACAAGAATGTTACTTGATATTGTTATTCAACTGTAAATTAAATAATTTAAAGAAACTAAACTATCTTGTAACAAATACACAGATTCTGTATTATTATCGGCAAAACAGTATCTCTTAATTCTTTGCTCCACCATAAGTATATAAAATCGTTCATAAATAATACTAAATGGATGCTTATCATAAATATTGTAGTTAAAAGCTTAGACGATTCTATAGGAGTGTATGAAAAATTTGAAAATCCCAGTAGTATTACATAAGGACTGAATATGAGAAGTGGAAATGTGGCAACTTTGCATAATTTGCATTTGTTTAGCATACTTATTTGTATACCTAGTGAAGATATAGCTTTTGTCTGATGAAAAGCAATAACAAGTATCCACAAATAACATATTGCAGAGACACAAAAGCAAAGTATACAGTTACCTTTAATGGTATTATTCCAATATTCTACCAAAGCAGTACCATTTAAACAAAAATCCAATATTATTTTTGATGTAGTAGAAAAGATTCCACGAAAATTCGAAACAAAAGTAAAGATTATAGTGAAAATATAAATTACTACAAAAGCTTTTACCATACGATAGTTTTCCAAATAACGGCTATATTTCATAGGATAAGCAATAAAAATGAAGTCATTGAATGATATTACAATAATCGAAGATATTATAAGTTCATATATGACTGTAAAAAGAGCATTATTCCATTGAGTAAAGACGGACACACTTAAACAGTTGATACCTCGTAAAATATTAAAAATACAGCACAGCAAAGACATGATAGTTTGAGAAAAAAATAATGTGAAGTAAGGAAAATTTTTAGGTCTATTAAAATTTTGAGACTTAATTATAATTAGGAGTAAAAAAGAGTTGGACAAAATGCAAAGGCAATCAATTAGCGTAATTAAAATTAATGCTGAATCAAACTTCTGCCAATGAAAGTGAACAATAGGTGTTGAATTCCCCTTTTTCGTTATTAAATTTTCAAAAGATTGAATAATATACATCATTGACAAGCATCCGTATAAATAAAAAGAAAAATAGTTACTTTTAAAAAAATTGTACTATTTATATTTTAAATGTAATGATTATAATTTCTTTTAAGGAAAATGAATAAATATCATAAATGTGATTAATACACTTTTTATTAGATAGTCTAAAGGTGTTTAAATAAGATGGATATTTTAAATGAAAATCGTTTTATATGTATTTTATTTGACAATTTTCATTTAAGTATTGAACATTTACAACAGTATTTATCTAGAAATAAAAGATCTGTCAAATGTACGAGATATTTTTTTTCTATTAAATGAAACACAAATCTATTTGTAAATATTTAAAAAAATGTTCAGTTGTAGCAACAATGTGTATATCTCTCTCAATATTTATTTATTATTCTTTTTATTTTTTCACATGTGTCATAGCATCAGCCGAGAAGCGAACCCGCTAACCCGGGACAACTGCTAGTAAAGCAGCTGTCGCTGACCTCTCGACCACCAATGCTTGACTATTCTTTTTATTTGTTAATCTATTTACGCATAACTTTTATATATTTTCATTATTTAATTGTCCATTCTTTTTTTAACATATATATATATTCATACAAACAATCTGGGACTAATAATTTTTTCACTTTACAATTCTAAATATGTGTTATTGTTTTTTAAAAAGCTGTTTATAATCAACTAGCTAACAACCCAATTGCTAGCCAGTGAATCGCTATCCAACTTTTCTTAGTTTGAGAGTAAACAAAAAGAAAAAGTTATTTAACACTCACAATTGGCAAGCTTAGTGATGAATTTTTTCCCCTTCATTGTTCTTCGGAGGGCTGTTGATTAGGCCTTGGACTGCAAGAGGACTATTTCCAAAGTTAGTATATCTTATTTGTATATATGTAAAATGATCTAAAAAGCAGACTTGTAGACTGTACATAGATTTGTAAACAGGCACATAATTTTTTAATATAATAATTGTATATCATCATTTTACATTACAAACTTAACAATTTTTGAAACATTTTATATTTGAGTGCTTGTATATGCTTAGGCATTTTATAGATTCATTTATATAGATATAATAAACTCCACTAATTACCTTTTTTTAGTCATTACACAACTCATCTTCATTTTATCCTTTTTATTCATGGAGTAAGAATGACTACATTCATTAAGAATTGATCGGTATGTTATTGTCTGAAGTATATCAATAAAAATGCTTTGATTAATTAGATGCAATGGAAAACTACTGGCCTCTGGAGTTCAAGATTACCGGATCACAGCTCCAGCTGTCATTTCTGTTGCTTAAACTTTTGGACAACAAACCATTCATGATAATTATTTTTATTATCAATACAGAAAATATGATTTTTAATTTAATATTGTGATACATCATATTTTGCACCAGATATGTAGTTTATGTTATGTACCTAAGATAATTTAAAATAGCATTTGTTTTTAAAACATTTATTTTTTTCTTTATTATATCAGTAGTAAAAAATTTTCTTAAAACAAAAAAATTTAAACCAAAGGATTATATTTTCAATCATAAAATGTAGCTAATATAATATGCTGAATTAAATATTTCCATGAATTATTATAATAAAGAATTGAAATGATATTATATCCATGTCAACAGAGATAACTTTATCTTTTGATGCTGCTAAGAAACTATCAATCATTACTAATTGACAATCATTGAAGCTAAACAAGAATTCTCATTAACCTATATATAAGGTTAGATATAATTATTACTTTACTATCTTATGTGGTTTAGAGCAATCATAAAGCATCAGATTCTGAAGTGTAAGGTCCTCAGATTGATGCTAGTGTTAACACTTCTGGTATTCATATTTCTTATGAACTCAGGAAACTAATTATTTTTTCATTAATTTAGTAATTATTGGTGCCATGTTTTCATCCTTTTGAATTTCTGATCATTGTAGGAAAAGGTAAGCTTATATTATTAAAAGCTTAAAATGTAAGTGAATTTTATCAATTCGTGATACTTTTTAAATACAGAATGCTAATTATTCACAGCTGAGATACAATAAGTTTCTTTTCTTAATTACATATACATTAGGTTATGCTAATTTCATATTTATATGTTTATTCATACAACAATGGCATTAAACTAATTGTTCTCTAATGAGATAAACTTTGAGTAAATGCCTCTACCCACTGCTACAATATTTTACTATTGTCTCAAAAGAATCACTCATGCATTCATAGGGAAAAAAGACATTTTATTAAAGGAAAAAGGAAGTGACCACAAATGCGATAATAAACAAAAGTAGAATTGTGAATTAATTTATGTTTACTAAATGGTATTTGAATAAAAGTTTATAATGAATTTCTTTCAATGTTTTTATAAATATAAGATGTAATTCTGTAATATAAAAAAAATCACATAAAATATGAATAGTTGACATTTTCAATTATATAACAGAGTTCCTCAGAATTGTAAATATACAATACAAACAAATACCATTATTCATAAATAAGTTTATTTTCATTTAAAGTTATTTCCATTAATGGTTTTTATATCTTTGAATGAATTGATCATTATACAATATTTATAATTTTCAACTTTTTATAATGTGACATTATAATACATCTTTATTTTCTCCTTTCTTGTAAACTCATAAAATCTCATTTTACAAGCAGTTGTCTCAGGTTTGCGGGTTCGCTTCCCAGCCGATACTTTGACACATGGGGGGGGAAAAAGTATTTAATCGTGTTCCTATTAATTTTTTATTATAACATTTCTAAAGTGCTGAATTATTTATAAAATGGCCATCCATTTCATTTATTTTGTTCCCCTTCCACTTTTTAACTTGCAGCATATTTTTAAAGCTGTTTGTTTAAAATATATTAGACATATTTTTATATATCTAGCATCTCATTATTATAAATTCTTTCAATTTCACAATGCTTTGTGGTAAAACTGATTAAGACCAAGAAACAATTCTTTTTTTTTTTTTGCCATTCATTAGTCTAGAGATCATCTATTTAGTGAATAATATTTCTGTAGTATAATTTCACTACACCACTTTCATGCAAGATAGGGACTGGTTTCTATTCACTTTTAACATCTTGTGGAGTGAAATGAGAAATATATGACCAAAGACGTGAAAAAGATGTATGATTCTCAAGGTGTACATTTCACACTGAACCAGCACTCATCAGTTGGCCCAGATCACAATCTCATATATATCTTTGTCATTGTTCAGTATATATAGTGTGATAGTAACCCCATTGGCCCAATAGTTTAAAATAATCAACTTAATTTTTTTTATAATAATTATAATTTCAAGCTACTCTATACATATGAGCGAGTATATTGTTGCTAAGGGAGACCAAGACGGTGATCATAGTTTAAAACAAGTCCAAAATGTGTAGCGAAATTGTAAAATCGCAGTTAAATTTAAAATTTAGTAAAAACATTCATTAACAAAATTAAGTTACCAATCCTACTTTACACTGAGGAACATTTTATTGTTGAGTGTCCTTTATTAAAATGAAAAAATAGAACAAAACATAATCATAAATTTATTAATCTGTATCCAACTTAAAATCATTTGTAAACAAACTTCTTCTACATATAACATTTAAATATGTGTGTGTATGTATTTGTTTTATGTCTAAATATAATAAAATGATTTTCTTGAGAGTTTAAAACTGTATTTAGTACAAAGCTATAAGGATAATAGAAAATCCAATATAATACGAGAACTGTCAATTTAAAAAATTAAATCTTGTTTGTTTTAATAAGATAGTAATATATCATTTGATTTGAAATAAATGTAAATAGCTGTATATTTATCTTTATAATAATTTTATTTAAAATATTTTGTATATGTAAAATGTATTTAAAGTATGGCTGATTTTGCCACATTAAAAGCTAGGAGAAAGATTCCCATCACCTAAAAAGAAAACTTCGCTAAGGAACTACTCCCAAGTTTCACATAACATTTTAAATTGAGTGAAAGAAGTTTGAATACATGTCACTTTTCAATTATATGCCATACACTATAAAAGCAAGTGCTCGAGAAATTCCGATGTCTCTGTAAGAAAATTTCATCTGATAAACTTTATAAGTTTAGGCAATTGAATTTGCCATTACAGTAGCTTAAAGCTGAGTTGTCTGGCTGAAAAAGAATCATTGGACATTTGCTTCTGGAAGCAGATGCTAACCTTTATGATCATCATTATCAAACATGATTTGATTATAGAAGAATAATTAATTGCTTACCTTCTAAAACAGAATTATTTAAAAATATAGCAAATATTCAAGTCTTCAAATAGTTCTAGAATTATTAAGCTACTATGCTAAGTAGATCAAATTTTGCTTTTGTTCTCCAATTTATGTGAAAACTAATTCAGCACCTGAAAATTTCTGATTTTAGCTTAATGGTTATGTTTTTGCCAATTTTCTAAAAAAAAAAAAAAAAAACTAATCCTGTGGGAGATTTTAATGGAGTAACATATTTCACTTCTTAATAGCACAATCAAAAGGAAATTTAATTGCCTTAAGAATCTACAAACTAATTATCTCCATAATGGATTTTAAAAATTTGTAATAAATAATATTGCTTTTAAAATAAAACACTGCATCATAAATGGATCAACATCACTAATAGTATTTATCTCACTTGTTAATAAAATTTTGGAAACTAATAATAAGGAATTCATCATGCATTATAACATGGAAATTTTAAAATAATGATTGGTAAAAAAGGAGTTTATTAATGAAACCTATAGAAAATGTGCACATCAGGAACATGTATTATGTTATCCATAAACTTTCATCGATAATGTTGAGTTGTATAATTTATTTTTTCTTTACTATGTTTTTCTCTGGTGTAATATTTTAATTGCATGTGTTAGGATTCATCAACATTCTCATTAGTAATAAGAAAACCAGGTAGTATGATTTCAATAAGGTAGATTGTTCTATTATTATTACTACTACTACCACTAACTACAACTACTACTGTTATTGTTATTATTATTAGATAATAGTATTCATAAATTCTCTTATTGATTATGAGATGCTCTTGTCTTATATACCTCATATTTTGTTTCTTATGTGCTTAGGTAATATTAATGGTCTCACAGTATAAATATGGTTATATAAATGAATAAATAATATTTTAAAATGTATTTTTTAAGAAAATTTTATTCTATTGCTATATTGAATGCTACACATACAAAAATGACATCAATTACATATCTATTTGAAGCAAAGTAGATCCAACCTTCTCCCATATTGCTCGTGATATAGCTTGGAGCAAGTAGTCAGTCCATCTTCATGATTTTCTTAAATTTAGTACCATGCGGGTCTCTCATCCCTTCAATTATTACTTTACATCTGACATACCACAGGGCATAATTCACAAAAATCACTAGTCTTATGTCTGTAAATAAACATCGCGCTATAAAAATAGATGCTTGTTTACATATGTTTGAGTTTCGTTTGAAAGTGACGTTTAAGTAAATTCTAAGTATTTTCGTCGATGTCATTAAGTCAGACAACGCGGACCGTAATTTAAAGTGAATGATCTATCTTCACGCTTTATTTGCCAGTACTTAAGATTTGCCCATATATAAACATTTGGGTTCGGAAAGAATAAGTGATTCATTTTATTCTTTCTTAAATGCTATATCTTGTATGGGCACTGAAAAGTATTCATTTATTATTTAACACTCATTAAGGCGCATGTACAGTAGCTGTAAAAGGCTGATATTTAGTGAATTACAATTATAAACATCGCGCTATAAAAATAGATGCTTGTTTACATATGTTTGAGTTTCGTTTGAAAGTGACGTTTAAGTAAATTCTAAGTAATTTCGTCGATGTCATTAAGTCAGACAACGCGAACCGTAATTTAAAGTGAATGATCTATCTTCACGCTTTATTTGCCAGTACTTAAGATTTGCCCATATATAAACATTTGGGTTCGGAAAGAATAAGTGATTCATTTTATTCGTTCTTAAATGCTATATCTTGTATGGGCACTGAAAAGTATTCATTTATTATTTAACACTCATTAAGGCGCATGTACAGTAGCTGTAAAAGGCTGATATTTAGTGAATTTACAAATATATTTAATAAATATTTTTATTTACTACATTTTTTTCTATTATATTTTTTTAAGCCAATAAACATCACATGATCGAATAGTGAGTTTTGCCTGTTTTATTATATTCTTGTTTGTTTAGTAATTTAAATACACTTTATAAATAACGACACATTTTCAAGCCACCTCAGACACAAAAATTAATCAACCAGGCCCTGAGTATGTATTTTATCTTTTTCTTGGAATTTCCTTATACTTATGTATTGAATTGAATATGCCTTCTGATCATTTAGACCAGTGGTCTTCAACCTTTTCACACCTGCGGACCAGTAAAAATAAGGATAAGGTTTCACAGCCCGGTAAAAATAAGAATAGTCTATAGATAAATTTTCTTAAAGATGTAAACTGCTTAGCTTTAGATGAGCATAATTGTTATAACTGATCAAAACAACAATGTTAAATATATAAGATGAAATTATATATATATATGGAGTTTGTATAATAAAAAACTTTTTTTTTTAATTTTGAATTTTTTTAAAAAAGTAATAAAAAATGTAATTCTACCCCCTCCCCCCATAAACATCTGTGATACCTAAAAAAACAAATTAATTTATGTACAATTGATTAGATTTTGTTTTCGTTCTGTTTCTTTTTTTTTAATTGGATAAAAATGAGATGAAAAAATAAATAAAAATTGTTTATATTAATTAAAAGTTTAAACTATTATTATTTTATTACAAACTTTCCTGTGGCCCAGCAGAAAACTTCTATGGCATGGACCAAGGGTTGAAGACCACTGATTTAGACAATGTGGCATTCCAAATAAAGTTTGTTTTTTATTACTATAATTTTTTTCTAGAATTCTTTTCTACATCATCCCTGCAATATCAAGGTTTTATATGTGTGGAATTATCACTCTTTTCTATAGTTTTAACAGACATGCCAGTATTTCTTTGCTATTGTTCCCCCACCCACCATTGTTTTAAAGAATTCTTAATGTTCAATTTTTTAAATATTTTTCTTTTTAAACATATTTATTTAAGTTAGAAACTCTGTTCATTTGGGATAAATTTTGAAATCAAGGTTTATCATTTCTATCAAATGGATTTCCTCCAAATTTTTGCATGTGTTAGAAATTGATGCCATTGTAATATATTAAAATATTTCAGGATTATTAAGTGGTTTATATAACACAAGGCTATTGACAGATCAAATTTCAAAGACCTTGATATAATTTTTAGTGATGTGCATGAGAGGATACTATATTTTTAAAAAATGGTAAATTCAAATAGAAATAAAATTAAATTTTACTTTCTCTTAATTGTAAAAGTTGGTTTGAATTTTAATTTTTCTTGATTGCAAAATATTTTTCTTTTAAAATGCTTCTTTCACAAATAAAATAACATAGGAACTGATTTTGTTTATAAAATAAACTTTATTAATAGAAAATTATATACAAGTTTTAACATATGTATAACAATAAATTTATACTGCATAACATTTGATACACAATATATAAAACACAGAGAAAACAATTAGTGCTTTAAAGACAGATAAAAAATGATTTGATCTTGATGAAAATATTTTATATATGTGGATGTATAATTTATTTACAAATTATATATAACTGCATTGAAGGATAAGCTTATAAACTAATGGTAATAATATACAACTCAGAAAAATATA
The DNA here is from genome assembly GCA_028023455.1 of Epiperipatus broadwayi. Lineage (NCBI taxonomy): Eukaryota > Metazoa > Onychophora > Udeonychophora > Euonychophora > Peripatidae > Epiperipatus > Epiperipatus broadwayi. Next base: position 69,517 of record JAQFVV010000340.1, on the reverse strand, counting down.
CAAATTTTGTTTATAGTTTTTTTTTTAGGTAACAATTTGAGGGCATTCAAGTACATATTAAACAACTCATTATTTTTGAGAATTGTATTTCTTGTTGTCAAACATTATGAAATAGCAAGCAAGCTACATGATTCTAGAAACCATATTTTAATGCACAATTTTCTTTCAAATTCTTCATTTTAATTAAAATTGGAATAATTACAAAAGAAAACAATACTAAAATGTTAAGAATAATATATATACAAAATATTTTATACTAAATGCTTTTCTTTGCTGTGCCCTAAAAAGTGAAAAATAATTTTCTTCAATCACAATTGGATTTTTTATATTTAATTTAAAATAAAAATGTGAGGTACCCAAAAATTAATGAATTCAATCCTTTGTTTTAAAAGTATTTGTTGGGCTTTGTCTAAATTATATACATGATTTAATAATCACACGTAAATACAAATACATGTAAATGTATTTCTAATATTATATTTATTACAGAATATAAAAACAAATATACACGCGTATTTACAATGCCTACACTCTGCCTGCTATACTATTGGTGAAGTATAGCTCTTAATTCTGGGATGAACTACGGAAGGGCTGGAATTGCCTGTATAAGTTTTCCAGCCGTATTTTGGCCAGCCAGCCTTGTGAGCAGGTCCAATCACACTTCTGGCTGTGCTACATAGCTTACCTCATACCAAATGTTTGGTTTTAGCAGCTGCCTGTCCTGAGCATGAACTTGTTTCACTGTGTCAATTGTATAGCTTAACCACTAATGTCTGCAGAACATCTACACTGCTGTTCAGGTTTGACAAATAGTTCTCTGCAGAACATATATGAAAAATTTGAATTCTGTCTTTCAACTTTGTGACAGTAGTTCTCTAACCCTATCTTCAAAGACTATTTATTGCCAGATCCTCATTATTAATGGAGATATTCATATTCTAAACAAAGGCAAAACTCTCCATACAGTAGTGCCACCCTGTGCCAAAAGAGTAATCAATGGATGCCAGAAGGCTTGTGCATAAAATCCCTATCTAGTGCCTACTCATCCAATATCCCCAGACTAGTTTCTGGCTTGTGGCCATCATCAGTGAAAAGCCTTGGATCTGAGAGCACTGCACCTAGATCTTAGGATCCAATGCAACCCTCCAGCAGCCACCTTTTAACTCTACTTTACTACAAAACTATGAGAATGAAATTGAAAACACAATAATATTTTCAATCTAAGCTCAATAGCTTATATAGTCATATGGGTCTGAACTCAATTCAGCACCCATACATTTTGGTGTCTTTGGCTCTTAAATAACCATAGACACCACTATCCTATTAGGCAGGATTGGTGTTAAAACACTAAACATCACATGATCACCATCTCTATACTAGCACATAGTTGTTCTAAACAAAGGCAAAACTCTCCATACAGTAGTGCCACCCTGTGCCAAACAGAGTAATCAATGGATGCCAGAAGGCTTATGCATAAAATCCCTATCTAGTGCCTACTCATCCTTTGTTTAGAACAATTATGTGCTAGTATAGAGATGGTGATCATGTGATGTTTAGTGGTTTGACATTCATATTCAGTGAGCATCATTGATTATTAATCCATTCTTGTCATTGTCTATGCATTATCTATTATATATGCATAGGTTCATAGTAATGAATGCTCATTCTGATCTAGACAAAACAAAATCTTGACTAATCCATTATTTGAAGGCAAGATAAGATATGAATTCACTTCCCCTGGTTAAAATTGGTCCCTAAAAATATCATGCAGATGCATTAGTATGCATTTTTCTCACTTTGTAGTTTCATCTAGCTTGGAGATCTCAGCAGATATATTGTCATCATCTGTGGATCTTGGAAATATAGGTTTACCACAGCTGGCTGGTGACTCATCACTGTTGGCTTGTCATCTGATGACTGATGAAGTGTAATTTAATATGTTATGTGATGATGTCCATTCTTAAAGGAAACATTCAGTTTCAGTAAGCCTTACCTATTGGCCCATTCTTGACAATGACTATACATTATCTATATATACACAGATTCATGGCAATAAATTCTCAATCTGATCTAGAAGGCAAGGTGAAATATGACAGTATTGATTAAAATTCATTAATTTCTGAACACCATACAATTTTATTTCAAATTAGACATAAAAACCCCAGTCGTGATTGAAGAATATATATATATATTATTTTAAATATTTTCATTTTTTTATGCATACATTATTTCACATCACATGGATTATATGTTTTGATCTTACTTGTTATTTCTGTCTTTTTAATTTTACATTGACCCACACAACCAGGGTGAGACTTGCTTCACTATATTCATAGGGAGAAAGTAATACCCGTTTTTCTATAGTAAAAAATTAAGTTATCCATAGTTTAAAGGACAATTATGAAAAATATAAATAGTGTATTTGCATATTACAAAGTATGAAATAAAATAATTGAATAATTAGTTTGGGAATTCATAAAATCTTCAAGCCTTAAAAGTGATAGAATTGGCCATAATCTATGCACCTTAAGCTCCACTCTGCTAATATGTCAAACCATGTAGGCCGTTACAAATTAAATAATTAGTTACAAAACAAAAATTGTTTGTTTAAATTTTTTCCAGAAAAAGGATTTATTATGCACAGTGAGTATAATATAATTACTGAGTGATAGATATTACTAGAACTAATTTTATTTATACCTGTATTTATTTTTTGACGTTTAATTTACGGAATTGTAATAAAAAATATTTTTTATGACTATAAAACTTCGAAAACTATTTTATTCTGCATTCTTAGACAACTTCCAGAAGTCTGTGTAAACATCACTTTCTGTATTGAATCTTTTAAATTCAATAAAATACATATTTTTATTAGCCAAAATACAATATGGTTCTTCACTATTAAAACAAATATTTTTTCATAATGTGTACTTCTTCTTTTTTTCCAAATTCCACAAATGTAATTCTTGTTTAATTTTTGACTCCATACATATTTACAGAAAGAAGTTTGCTATTAATATTTTTCTTTTAAATCCTATACAGGCAGAGAAATCATTAAAAGCATCTACAGAGGCTTTCCTAGCACCGATGTGTTTATCTCTGTTAATGCTTATAATTGATTTATAATTCATATATTCATTATAAATGAACTTAAATTTAAAATTTTTGTCAACTAATATAGTCATTTATATGTATAAAAAAATAACACATAATTCTCTAAAATTCGATTTTAGAGCAAGTGGTCAGTTCTTTGCAAACAAATGTCTCTGCAGTTTCAAATTTTTATTACTTGATGCTACTAGATTAAAAAAGGTTTAATTTTTAAAACATTTAAATAGTATTACTAATTTCTTACTTATTACTAAATATAATGTATTACCTATTTTCTATTTATTTAAAAGTGTAAAATGCATTTAGATTCAAAAATACATATTGAAAAAACTTTTTATTTGAAAATGCTATAAAAAATTTTTTTTTCTACCTAATTTTGAAAGATACAGATTTTGTAAATGTGATAATAAAAGATACTTTTCAAAATGATTAGTGAAAAATATTTCTTGAATGTCCACTTACAAATTAACTCAAAAAAGATGCTCCATTCCAAAAAGGAATTATTGGAATTGAAGCACTTATTCAAAGGATTCACTGATATTAACCATCTTGATTTCTCTTTAAGATCTCAAAAAAACTGAATAGGAAAAATTTCTAATATTCAATCTATATGTTTATATGATGATGTAATAATATCATGCATTAAACAATAATGAATAAACTGCTTATTATCATGCATCATGATTTTATCAGCTTTTACCTCTAAGACTAAGAAACATGGTGATTTTCTTTTCAATTGCCTGATAATTTTTATCTAAAACATTTTTTAAAGATAAAACATATCTCTTTTATATTGAGAGCATAAAATAAAAGCAAATTACTATCATTATTCCTTGGAGACTATAAAGTCTCAGCCAAGTACACTAAAAATGTCATGATTGTAGACTTAGTTTGCCATGTAATGATGGTGTTTTATTTAGCTATTATAATTATGATCAAGTGAATGGAGATGGAATGAACCAGAAGGACTATCTAATATTAAATGAAACAATGTCAAACTTTGTGAAGCTAGAAGGTAAAGATATAATTGAAGTGAAAAGTGAACAAATACCAAAAGCACAAATAGTGAGATTCATTACAAATAAACTATGGAAGAACAATATTTTGGGCATTGATGATATATCAGATACAATGATAAAAAATAATTATTCAAATTAGTAGAAGGTAACAAATGTATATAATTCTCATTGTAAAAAATAAAATTTGTATTTAAAAGTACAGAATGATATTAATCAGAATCAATAACATTTTTAAATTGTCATAGATGATGTGAATTCTAGAATTGAAAAATGAATCTACTTTGAGATCATTTTGAATATGGAGGCAAAAATGAGATAAGAAATAGACTTGGGAAATTTATAAAGAATATTGGTATATTATGAATTCTGTTTTTGAATAAAATCCAAACAAAAGTGAATAACAATTTATCCAAATGAATGTAAAGCAAAAATTAGATGTTTTGACTACCAAAAAAATGTATTTCAATATTAGCAAACTCTTTTAGTCTCCCTCTCTTACACATTATCTAGTATAAGCTTTAGTAATCCATAGATGACAGATGTTAGTGCCCTTAATAAATCCTTATTCAGTGTTGGCTTATCCAAATATCCTCAAACTAATTTCTATCTTATGTCAAGAAGCTAAATCATCTGCTATCTATTGATTACAAAAGTTTACAATATATAGCATAAGAATATGGAAAACAAAAGTTTACTAATACAATAAGTAAGCTGGGATAAAGTACTAAATTGATAGTCATATGCTGTATTGTTAGATTCTACACATTAATCAATCATCAATTTTTTTAGATATAAAAAGATATTAATGAAAAGATAAACTATTATAAAAGAAAGTATTAACAGTTAATATTTTTAACCTTCAGAAATATTTCAGCAAATTTTAATTGAAACTTGTAAATCCTTTTAAAATATTAACAAACTTTGATGATAAACCACTAAACATCACATGATCACCATCTATGCTAGCACATAACTGCTATTAAAGAGGCAAAACTCTCCATACAGTAGTGCCACTCTGTGCCAACCAGCATCCATTGATTACTCTGGTTGGCACAGGGTGGCACTACTGTATGAAAGATTTTACCTGTTTAATAAACTTTGATGATGTTCAGATTTAAGCAGTCACCAAATCTACTAAAATATTCTATACAAATATCCTGTACAAAAAAAGATCCACTTCATAAAAAAAAAAAAGAATGTGAAAATATTTTTAAATGATCCATTTAGAATTGAATATTTGGAATTCTATAAAATATATAAAAATGATGAGATTAAAAAAAAAGGATAATTATAAATTGATAAAGAAAGCTATAGAAAAGTATAACATTTCAGAATGTATTACAAAATTGGAAAGAAAATTATTTTAGTAATAAAAGAATGGCACTATTATTAAAAAGATCATAATTATGAATGTATAAAACTTCTCTAAAAAAATTACAGTATATACTAGTAAAGAATAAGGAAACTAAATAGCATCTATGAGTAAGTATCTTCTAAATTGTCATGTGTTTTAAATGAAAAAATGGCCAAATAATTAAATTTATGGAAAATGGAAAAGCTTTATGAAATAATAGTATTACTGATATCTAATAGAACAGGTGAAATTGTTGACAAAGTTTATATATTAAATGTCTAAATAATATAGATATACAAGACGACCAGAAGCAATAGTGGTATTGATATTTTTTTAAAAATATATATATATTAGAAATTATAGATTTATAAGTTTTCTAAAAGTTCTACATGAAATCTTTAAATCATTATAATTTATCTAGGAAAAATATTAAACTCAAAGCAAGCTGAATTTAAAAGCAATTTTAGCTCAAAAGATCACATCCAAGTATAAAAAATTGCTAATGAATGAGTTTTCATTTTGCATTAGAATTGCAAGGAGATATTGGTTCCATAAGATTTGGTAGTGATTAAAGCTTTAAAACTTCAAAATTCATAATTTTTAAACTCTGGAAAATATTTAGTAAAATTGCAACATCAACAATTATATTACATAATGTTGCTAAGATGATTAATCTTAAAATATAGAAAATGGTGGTATTGTGGATTATAATGAAAAACTCAGGATAGAAATGGAAATTATTTAAATCATCTAGATTTTATAGCTCATACGGTTGGTTTTTTTTTTTTCAAATAATACTTTAGAACTTCAGAAAATATCACAATTGTTATTAAATAAAAGGAAAAATGAAGTAAAAATAAATGAAAATTTAACGGCAAAATAAAAATTTATAATGAACAAAAGAAAATTAGCAATTATAAATATCTTAATAAGATTAGTAATACATAAATAAATATAATGAATGAATTTAATTGTAAAAGTACTTTTGGTAGAAATAGTTTAAAGAATAATGGATATGTTTTATCAGATCTTACATATGAGTCAAGTATTTGAACATTTAATTAAAAAAAAGCAATATGGAGATTTTACATTCTGTAATGCAATAGGAAAAAAAAATATGCTGAGAAAAACATGAAGGAATTGAACACAAAGTATATGAATAAGAGAATAAATAATTATAAATAAAACAAAGAATTTGAAATGTAGTTAGCTTGGATTTTTTGCTTGAAGTGTCAACAATGAATGGATAATTGAAAAGCTAAAATCAGTGCTGAAAGATCTAGAAAAATACTATCTGTAACATGAATGAATGAAGTAAGGAAGTTTGCTCGAGTGATGTGGAAATGAAAAAGTATGAGATGGAGAATGGAATTAGATTTTGAGACTTTCATCATGTAGTAAATCAATAATGATAGAAATTAATCAATATGATTTAAGTTCACCCACTTTATTTTCATCTTTTAAACATCTTTTGATTCTTGTATTAAAGTTTTCTATGCCAACTTTAAAATAATGTTTAATGTATAAAAGAATGTTTTGGATATGTATATAAAAATATTCTCTTCATCAGAATAAATCTTTGAAGAATAACATGAATCAGATTTCCTTCATTTACACTGCTAAGCCTTCCTCTTACACCAATAAAAATAAAATATAAAAATTGATAATACAAAAACATTTAGAAGTACGAGCATGTTTGCTATTTTAAATTAAATTTTTATCTATAAAATTTATACGAAGTTACAGTTTAAGTCTTTTTTTTCAATAGTATTTATTACATTGCTGTAACATAAAATTACTTTCACTAAATCAGAATTGCTCAACCTTTTGTACATATGAATGACTTTTATTTCAGTAAAACCTCTTGTGATCTGATATATCAAGGAAAAATATGCTGGTCTATTTAGTTTATTAAACTTATCAAAGTGTGAACATGTGTAATAATGTATTGACAATTTAAAAATATAATTATTAATAAGGGTTTTGACATTGCTGTGATTTAGTAAATTTATTAAAAATGGAATAAAAAAGAAAACAGATAAATGTAAACACTGATTAAGGTGTGAATTGATTTATATATTTCTAATCCTTGATATCCATGTCTGAAAATATTGATCCCACAAAACAGTGTAGAATTGAAATCATTTTATATGCAACACTTCCATTATAATGATCGAGGGAAAAATTCCAACAAAAATCATGTAGATTATGATAAACAATTTGTGAACCCCTATGCTAGAACATTTTGTGGAGACCTGTTTAAAAGTAATACCATCAAATAATAGCAGAATCGATTTCAGTGATGATATTGAATTTCAATATATTGAGATGCAATGAAATATTTTCTCTGATTTAAGGATCTTCAATCATTCCATTTTGTTGGGTATTCTAGATGTATTTCTTGAACATATTAGACATTAGTTCTAGCAGGAAGTAATCCTACCACTTATATGAGGTAAATCAGTTAATGATAAATTAATGGGAATTTAATTATTAGCCCAAAATATATATAGTACTGTAATGGAACAGATTTTTACCTGATATGAAAATAGGCTATCTAGGTTATCATAATAAGAGAGTACATCTTTGATCTTTGTATCTATGTATACCACACATGTTAATTTCATTCCTAGGAGAAAAGAGGTTAAAACTCATCTCTTCCATGCTATCTTATGTTTTCCCCAGGATTTTGACTCATGTAGGTCACCAAAGCAAGACTAGGAACTTTGAAACAGATCACCCTGATCTTATTATGTCTTTTAATAAACCTCAAGGACTGCAAAGATAAGATAGTAGAAATCTATTTATTATTCTACGTGTATCTAGTATAGTATTTAATGCTAGACAGTAATTAAATGGATACTGTTCATTTTATTAACTCTAATTGTGTATATATAAATACTAGAAAGTAATTCAATGAATATTTGTTTATTAACTTGAATTGTAGATATATAATTCTAGACAGTAATTCAATGAGTACTATTAATTTGTTAACTTGAATTATGTATATTATATAATTAAAATAGTGCAATTATAAGCATTATGAGTCACTGATTTTTTGTGTCCCCAATTATACTATGAAAATTAGTTGCTTCTTACTCCTGAATAAAAAATAACTTTTCTTAGAAGGAAATTAGGAGCTAAGAACATTGCAAATTTTGGTAGTCACAGTTCAAATTTAGCAGTAGGGAAAATTGGTAGTCAAATTGCAGTCAGAAACAATTGGGGGGAAAAGGCTACATTTGAACATATCTGAATTTCAGAGTTTGATGTAAGCAATGTTGTCAAATGGCCACTGTATGGAACTCAAATTGAAAATTTTTTAAAATTAAATGGAATAGAGGACAATAAACATAAAGTAACAGCCCTCTTAAGCTTTTAAGATAGAAAATTCATAAAAATAGCTAACAGATTATACGAAGCTGTATTAATGGATGATGTACTATAAGAATAATAAAAAAGGTAAATAACTATTTTAATCCCCGCCCATCCTGCCACATCGCTCATTTAAAATTAAGAAATAGAAAGCAAGTGAAGGGTGAGAAAATTAAAGATTACAATGCTGCCCTTAGAAAATTGGCAAAAGATTTTAAGTATGGTGATTTTGTCAATGAAATATTCATTGATCAGCTAGGTTCAGACAACAAATTTTAACAGAGCTAGAGAATATGGCTACTAAAAGAGGTATAGCTTATGAACTTATATTAGAGCACCCACATTTTTAAAAATAAAACAGATGATAGCCTAAATACAGCAGCAATATATAAAACGAATGATTAAATTATTAACCTGGAAAAAAATCAGTATATACAAAGAAGGATAAAGACACTGGTTATTGCTGTGGAAAAGAGTATCACAAAGCAAGAGATTGTAGATAGAAATAAAAAATATTTTAAATTCGGGCTTGTTATGGGTATATAAAAAAACTGATAATAGAGACAGCCATGAAAAACTCATCACAGAAAAATAGGGGAGACAAAATAGCCAATAGACAATGTGTCAAAAACATGGAAGTTACAAGGTCAAAGAAAATTATGATGCAAGTACAAATCTGTAGCAAAAAATATTAACATTTAAATAAATAGTGGCTCAGAGATATCCACAATGTTCAAAAACGATTGGAAGGCAATATCAGCTAATTATGCTAATATTACAATACAGAAAGCAAGCATTAAGACTAAAGATGTCAGTAGAAATATACTAATTGCTAGGTTAAGTAAAAGCACTGATAAAACACCATGCAAAAATAGTTAACCGACCATTATATATAGTAAAAGGAAATGGCCTTATAATCGAAAGAGAATGGTTCCATGTGATGGGAATTCATGTCAATATTGTGAGAAAAATTTTGCTGGAACAGCAAAATTAGGTTTAATATTAACTAGCCCAGTAGAGATTGAACTACTTGAAAATGCATATCCAGTTGTTTGTAAACCATGCAAAATCCCATTTGCACACACAAAAAAAAAAGTAGAGGAGAAAATTCAGTGATTGGTTAATAAAGGCATATCAACCACAGTAGAAAGATTAGATTGGGCCACACCTATAATGATAACAAAACCTAATGGACAAATCTGGATATATAGTGATTATAGAGTACCAGTAAAAATATATATATATAAAAAAGGGGCATATCCAGTACCTAATGTGAGAGAAGTATTATCCAATCTTCAAAAAGCCTATCATTTCACAAAACTAGACCTTAACTTTGTCTTCCACCAAATACTAATTAACATCAAAC
>JAQFVV010000340.1:0-58792 GCA_028023455.1 Epiperipatus broadwayi | reverse complement strand
CACCAAATACTAATTAACATCAATGACTCTTACTGTACCGGATCATACTTCCCTGTGGAATTCTGCTCCTAATTGTGCACTGAGCATGACATGATCAAGATTTAACAGGGAAAGAAATGGATACCAATTTAGCCGATTGTCTGTACTCATATATTTTGGTACTTCCAGCTAAACTGGTAGAAAGAGTGAATTGACAGGACTCTGCCAATTAAAAACCCCTTTAGTTAATATCTTACTTAAATGCCCGAATGTTTAGAACCTATGGTAAATACACACCTTTGAAAAATCTATTTACAAAATAACTTTTGCGCGCCACTCCTAGAAAAGAATAAAAAATGAATCCTTCTCCCCTCCTAGAAGGATGTGCAATACCATATGTTCAGCGGAGCATATGAATAAGATTTAACACCCCGGTAGAGCGATATCCCATGTGACTAGCTCAGTACTCTACATCTAGGGTCTTCAATGGGTAAGTTAAATGGTTATTATAGGTACGTGATTGATAAGGAAAGAGTATGTTTTATCAAATAAATAATAATACGAAAACAAAACCAATTTAATATTATGATTATATATTTATTTAATCCCAGATACCCACCACCATTTCATACTTATAATGATATAATAAAAAATACTAAATAATTAATTATTACAAACCCATATATGTATTTGAGGCATTAAAATGGATAAATGTATAAATACAATCTTAAATGAATAGAAAAATACTAAATCCCTAAAGCTATTTATAATGTTTAATAATGAATGGAAGTGGTCTGAGCCTTTTACCCTGTAGAAATAAGTTATGTCGTGTGTGATTTGATATATATTTCTCATTTAAAAGATTTTCGGTTATACAGGCATACACTTCTACCCAGGACTTTAAAACCTGTTTTATTGATAGCAAATATAATAAAAAAAAAAAAAACTATACGTGCATATATCTGCACTATAAAATATTTCACTAATTTCATATTTTACATGTCAATAAGGTTGCGTTAGCTCAGATACCATAGAGCACTCAACATGAGGTGCTGTATCTATTTGCCTTTTATGATAAATTCTTATACATATATATACATGCAGCACAATTATACACTTACTACTATTCTAAATATAAAGTTATTGGTGGACTTGCTTATGGGGAATTTACAATGAACAAAACCCTTTTGCACTCATCATAAGGTGCAGCAGTAACAAAAAATAACTTAAAAGGATATACGGATAAATACATTTTTAGACACTCAACATGAGATATCGTATTTACCGAATTTTACCAGTGTATGTGCGTGTATATACACATGTATACTTACATATGACAATTTTCAACAAGAAAAACAAGCAGCAATAAAAAAAAACTAACTAATTGCAACCGTTGCTGAAAATACAAGAAGTTGGGATAAAAAAAAATGAATTAAAAGATTTAAGTAAAAGCTGTTCCATTATGCCTTTAATAACCATAAATTCAATATATATATATGTGAGAGACAACTCTTTCTCTCTTTTTTTTAAATATATATATTTCTAATTATCAGAAATATCAGAATGAATTAATTCAATAAAATATTTTTAAAAGAAACTTATGTAGACGTCTTCATCTTCTCCTGACTGGGCCTTGAGTGGGCTTCAATTCAACTAGCTATACGGTGAAGATTTCATCTCACTCAGGCATAGGCAAGGCAGCTTTTGTCATCATTGTAGCCGGCTGGAACTGGCGTGATCACATCTTGGCGATTTGGACAGAGAAAGGGTGGTGCACTGGCTGGTTGTCTACCCCACAATCATTTTACTGGAACCTCTAGTACAGGGGTGGCCAACTTTTGTGTTCATAAGATCTACTTTTTATTTTAAAAGTGTGTTGCGATCGACTTGTTGTCATAGGCGATCGACTTGTTGTCACAGATGTAGTCTAAGAGGAGGGAGATGTGAAATACATACTATTTTTATATATCTACCTAGTAAAAATAACAATTATTTAATGAGCCCAAAAACTCATGTCCGGGGGACTTAAAGCAACATTATTAATTCATATTAGCTACATTAAATCAAGATTAAAAATATTATTTTCAATCATGATACGGCTTAGTGGACTTCATCTATTTAGAATTGAAAAAAAATTTAGAACAAAAACAAAAATAACAAAATCTTGACATAATTTGTTTCACTAATTACCTGATAATTCTTGCCAGATTAGCCTCGCGATCGATCAAAAACGGCTTTGAGATCGATCGGTGGATCACAATCGACTTGTTGGACACCCCTGCTCTAGTAGATTGCTTCATATTTTATCTTTTTTTGTATATTTAATAATTATGATTATTATTAAATTTTTATCTGCTGTCTCAAATGGTTACTTGAATCCACAAGACAAGAGTTCTTAAAAGAACTGTATAATGGATTTCTTCTTAAGAATATCACTAATAGTTTAGTCCATAAATTAATCTCTAAATGGCTAGATGATTGAAAAATTCCAGAGCCAAAGTAGTGAACAACTTGGCCAGAATGACTGCCAAAGAAAGAATGAATCCCACAGCACTGACTAAAACCTATCACTCCACTCACAGGAACCAATTTAGGTACCCCTCTGAGAAGTATGAATCAGCCAACCCTTTTAATTTACCTTATCACTTAGATTATAACATTCCTTTCTATTTTTCTGATTAAATTCTACATTTCAGGGTTTGATATAATGATTAGTTTCCATCTTGAATACTCAGATCACTTCATTACAGATCTCAATTCAAAAGAATTTCTATTTTATCTATAAAAAAAATAAGTTTAATTATAGCACTGATTATCAACATTTTGCTTTTGGTCAGATTTTTGCCAAAACAATTAACATTCTTTGCTTATGGAATAAAATGAGCTTTTAGAAAAGTAATTAAAAAAAATAAAAAATATATACAAGTATGTTGAAACAATTGCTTTAATTATTTATTTTACTAATATGTTCCAACATTTGATCCATTTGTTTAATAAGTATTTCTCTATTTGAATTTTTCTAGAGAAAAGCAAAATACATAAAATGACATATACTGAAAATATACAAACAAAAAAATACATGAGTTTATTACATGTGTACAATATTTCTGTGTCAATTCAATGTTTGCTTTAAATTAATGTGAGTGGGTATTCTAATGCTCAGACCCAACTTCCATTATTAATTCTTCAAGCACCTCTTACGAGGCATCTCGTCGACATCTGACGTCACTCTAATTCTGCTAGTTTTAATGGTAGAATATTCATTTGACAGTTATTGATTAGGTTTTTAAAAGTTCTGTAAGATGGTGCCCTCTTCCGAATTATTTTACAAGTAAAAAATAAAAAAAAACGCATTTAAAACCAAACAAAGAAGAACCTTGTCGGTGATTGGCTGTCAGCCGGCTCTCAGCCGAAAAAGACATTCTGATTGGCTGGAAAGAACAAAGAAACCGCCTGATCAAAGAAAATAAAGAAAAACGCTGAGATTTTCATTTCGAATGTAATTTAAAGTATTAAAAAAATATAAAATGAGAAATTAAAATAGTTTTTTAAAAAATATACTAAAAAAAACAAAATTATTTTCGAAAAATATTGAAGATTTTAGTAAAAATATTTAAGATTTAGCAAAAAGAAATCTTTACTTTTCCAGAACGTAAAATTGAAAAAAAGCGTTTGCATCAGCACTTTTTTGTTTAGACATTCGCTTTATATTTGCCGAAATTGAATATATTTTATAATAAATAAATAGCAATTTATTTTTGAAAGAACTTTCGTTCTCTTTCATAACCTGAAAAATTAGTAATATACTTTTTATAAACGTATCTGAGTTGAATTTAATATTATAGGTGAATATGTTTTAACAATAGGCTTTGTCTTCAGTTTGTGAGTTGGCCAATTAAAAGATTTGATTTTTACCTCATACAACCAATAATATAATTAGCGGTTAAAGGGTTAATATAGTACATTTATATATTCGTTGTGCTTAATATATACAAATTTACAGGTTTATCTGCTGTAATTTTCTTTACAGCAGACTTTGTGCATGGACATTTGATAATACCTGGCACACTATTGAGTTACCTAAATGTAATCATATTGTTCAGGATTACTAGTGCACTGAATATTTTTCAAGCAAAAATTAATACTTTACTTCAGGGGTTAGAGGGCGTAATACCTTACTTTGATGATCGTATCAGCTGGTTCTGAAGAAATGTTACATCGACTGTTTAAAATATACAACAAATTAAAAAAATTCAGTGTCAAATTAAATACACAGAAAAGCATATAGAACACAATGGAATTACATCTCTTAGGACATGTTATTCATCACCAAGAAAGTGTGAGCTGCAAAAAATGTGATCAAATCCAAAAATGTTAAAGAAATCCAGCCACATTTAAATCTGATAAATTATTTCGAGCCTTTTTTGCAGAATAAGGTGAAAATCGCAAAACCATTGTATGAATGAAAAATTAGAAATGAAATTGTTACAAATTCAAGTCCATATTGATATATAATCTGAAAATAAAGTTAACTAAACTGATTCTTCAAAATGGGGAGTGGGAACAGTTATATGCAATCCCTAATACAATGGAGAACAATCTATAGCTTATGCATCTAGAACTCTTTCAAAAGCCAAGAAAAACTACAGCCAGATCAAGAGGCTTTGGCTTAAAAAGTTTCACTAGTGTCTTTTTGGTCAGTCTTTTTAAATAGTAACTAATCACAAACCATTGTTAGGAATATTAGCGAGTGACAAGCTAGCTCCAGATCATTTCAGCCCATGTATGTTGAGATGGTGAAACACATTATTGTAATGGTCATATTTGTACATTCACGCACCAAATCCAGAATCCTGGCAAATTATACCATGGCTGATCTAGATGAGGGGTTGAGACCTCGAATCTGATCGCACCTCAGCTCCTCCACCAACATTCCATGACTTACTACCCTATGAATTACATATATGAGGCCACACTCAGAATTTCTTAATTCGTGTGCCAGCAGTAGCAAATGGTGGAGCAAGAGATTCTAATATTAAATTTAAATACACCCACATCTATGGCTGGCTAGATAATGCATATATGAATAAGTAAAAGTAATATTAAGTAACTTAACTAAAGTTTGGGATGGATTATGAAGGAAACTCAACAAAGTTATTATAATTTAATATATCTTAATTAAGCAATATAAATCAAATAAACAAGAGTGCATTAAAGGACACATGCAGGTGTAAACAATAATGAACAAATAACAGAACATAATCTCATCCGATGCACTATATTTCAAAAGAGTTTATTACAATTTGTTAGAATCTATGGTTTCTAATTATACCTTAATTTCACTATGCCCATCCTATTAGGCTTGCGACGGTTAGGTTGGTGCAAGAATGATGATTTCTTATCATAACATTTAACAAAAGTCATTTATTAATATTTAATGAGCTGCAATAAGCTCCCTATGCAGATTATATACATACAAATCAGATTACCAGTTCAGATTAATGCTGAAATATTACACCTTATGGAGGGATGAACTGGAGTTTTGTAGTATGACTTCAGATACTACGGCATTATATATATCACTAGAGAAGTGTGTGTCTCGAATGTGTAACTAATCAGGAGATTCAGTACCAAGTACTCGGTTCACGTGGACCATACGACTTGCTGCGAAATGAACAAATAGTTCGGTGATTGGAGCAGCTCATAAAAATAATCTGGACTCTCGTGTTCCAGTTCTAAAGAAGAGCTGTCCGAACTAAGATGGGGTGGCCATTAAAACCAGAAACCCATTATATAAAAACATGCAGCAAGACGTATATGCACATATGTGCTTCCTAAAGACACATTTGCCATGCTAAACATAATAATAACTTAAAATATGCAAAATTCTAGTTTCGTTCCGCGAAACTACCATACGCCAGTTCATTAATCAGCATTCTTAAAACATGCTAAAAAGAAATACTTGAAAGAAATCTAATTTTAATAAATCTGCATAGTTTATAATATAGCTAAAATGAGAATTAAAGCATATCTAGGACTTAAGCAATATGTATAATATACTTTATAACTCATTCTAGCATTTATTAACTAATTAATTTATTGGCCTGCAAACCTAATTATAATAACAATAATAATAGTAAGCTAAACATAATACCTTAATGAAAATATTTAGGTTTTCAGAGTGAAGATTTGAGTGTGTATACTAAAGAGCAACATTACTTAACACGGAGAGAGCCTCTAATCATCTTTCCCCCTCAAACTTTATTCATAAAATTAATCTCCGTTCTGAACTGGGCATAGCATAAATTATAAAATAACATATTGAAACAGACAGGTTGTTTCACCTATATAATTTGAAGTCCCCCCCTTCCAATTTAAAACTGTCAAGATAAAATAAAATAAAAAGCTGACAGTTTTCAAAAATAAAAGCTAAAACGAAAAAATAAAAAGATGACAGCAATTTAAAAATTAATATTTTAAAATATTAAAAGTATCATTAAAATGTGGTATTTTGCAAAAGTTTCATGTTTACAGATTATCAAAAAAAGGCTGTAATTAACAATTAATAATAAAAAAAGATTGCCATGGGCATAAAAATCAATAGACGTTTTTCAAAAACATCAGATAAGTCATTAGAATCTGTTCCCGCCAAAAGTAAATGGCCAGTGAGAAAAGAAAATAAACACATAGACCTCTGAGATGATTGGTGTTAGATCGATCCCAAAACTCAGATAAAAGCATAAAGAGATAAATAGGGGAGTAGATTGCTTAAAAGATTTTTGTAGCAAACATATTGTTATAAAGCATCAAGACTGTTATTAGAGAAATCCATATTATATGACTAGTAGCCCAACAAAGCTTGGAGCACTGTGAATAATAAAAAGAAGGAACCTATAACTAAAAAAATATTAAATGAAGAAACAAATGGTTAAAATAATATATCTTCAAATGTCTGGGTAATCGAAAATAGCTTCCTCTCTTCTCTGCCCTCAGTTCAGTTATGAAGTAAAATAAAATCGAGGCCTGTGAAGTGACCATCGACTTGTTAAGCTCTCGGAATACTCCTTATTGATTGGAAGATTTATAGTGAACCGCCAGCAGATGTAGGTTCAGGTAGGGAAATTGTACATTTTTTATAGCCTTTGATAATTCGTAAAAATATTTTGTAAATTGTATTTTTTAAGTTAAAATATAATATAATGAAATGTTGCTTTTAAATTGATTGATTGTTAAGTAATACAAAAAGGAAATATATTTAAAAATGGAACAGTAGAGTAATAGGTGAAATAAAAATATGTTGTAAGATGTGTTTATTAAGATAATCTATGATTTAATAAAATGTCATTTTCTGGATCGATTGATTAATGCTTCCAAATAATAAAAAAAATTATTCTGAATAACAGTTATTATTTTATAAAAAAAACTTTGATAGAATGAATTGCCTCTGGAATTGCACATACATAAATTTAAAAAATGTTTATATATGTGAATTAAGGAATAATAATGAAATTTCTTTGAAATAATGACTTCAAAATGTACTGATATGATGAATAAGTGATTCAAACCCACACTGAATATATTAAGTAATAATAAATCTCTTCCAAATAATGACTTCAAACTGTACTGAAATGGTGAATAAGTGGTTCAAACCCACACTGAATATTAAGTAATAATAAATCTATTCCAAATAATGATTTCAAAATATATTGATATGGTGAATAAGCAGTTCAAACCCACATTGAATATATTAAGTAATAATAAATCTTTCAAATAATGACTTCAAACGGTATTGATATGATGATTAAGTGGTTCAAACCCACATTGAATATTAAGTAATAATAAATCTCTTCCAAATGGTGATTTCAAAATGTATTGATATGATGAATAAGTGGTTCAAACCCACACTGAATATATTAAGTAATAATAAATCTTTTTCAAATAATGACTTCAAACCATATGGATATGATAAATAAGTGGTTCAAGCCCACACTTGTATGATATGTAAAATAAAATAAATACTTGGGATTCCTGGATTAAAACACATTTCTCGATACCGGGATTAAAATAAGTACTTCAAGATACTTGGATAGAATAAATACTTCAAGATAGCTAAATAAATTAATTACTTCTATACACATAGACATGTATCTATGCAGATGAGGGAGCTTCAAACCTAGAAGGACAATTCCCACTCAGGAACAATCAGAAAACATAAGTAATGTGCACATGGATTTGAAGACAGCCAGTACAGACTGACAGCAAACTTTTCCTTCTTCTTTAAGAACTGTGTAAGTCATGTTGTTGTTAAATAAAATTAGTTTCCAAAATAAATGATACCTTTTGTCAGTTTCATTTGCATCATTCATCCATTTATGCACTGGTTCACAAGAATCTCATGCCTCCTGAGCTATGTTCAGCATAACAAGACAATGGTAAGTAAGGTTGTAATGAGATGGATGGAACTCTAGTGGTGCCGTTTGGGAAACCAAACACATAAATTTCTAGATGCTTCCAGTCTCCATGGTGCTACATCCTTTGATGAGCAGGAAATATTGTTGTGGGGGGGGGAGGAGTAACATCTGCATTGGGGAATGCCAGTCGATGGTTCCTTCCTGCAATACGCTCATCAGAAAATATTTACAACCGATATAAAGAGGTTGGATGATCTTGTCCGATTACAATATATAAAACAAATAAGAAGGTATGACTGCAGATTAGAAGATAAAATAATAACTAAATAAGTTATTACTAATAAGCATTTAGAGTTTACATTTTAAGTTCATAATAGGCAAGTTTACAGGTATTATTTTAAAAGTTAAATTTTAATTTTTAATCATATTTTACAGCTTGACATTAGTTTGTAATTATTTAAAACATTATTGCAATTTAAAAGTTCGTGCATGATTATTTTTAGCTAGCTTAAGAGTTTTAGAGATTCATTTATAAAGTTCTTAAAGTTATTTTAAATAGTTCTGCGGGAAATTATTACCGTGTCTTCTCTGTTGAGGTTCCTGTAGCTGATCCATCATTCTCGGCTGGGCTGGTGTGATGTCTTCTGATGCTTTCTGCTGGGTAAGCTATGGGTCTTAAACTCTGGCTTGAGCAATGACCATTCTCCACAAGGAAGAGGCAGTGGTCCCTTAGAAAAACCTGAAGTTATTTATACCAGAAAAATTGGTAATTCAAGCAACCTGTTTACTACTTTTTAGAAAGTTTTCCTAGTAGTTAAAAAGGCATAAAATGAAAACTTTGGCCATTTTCTTGGTGAAACAATAATGGTCAACAGATCATTTCTTGTTTTTATTTTTTAAAGAACTTAAAAATTTTGACTACAAGTTTGATTAATTACTTGCAGATGATTTTCTAAGAATTACAAATTTTTATAACAGATGACTTTTTTTTAAATGAGTTTAAGTTTGTAAACATTTTAATATATATGTGTGTGTGACTATTCTGGACTTGAAATTTATATATGAAAGCCTTTAAATAAAAAATTTTTAACTAAAGATAGTGCAAATATAAATTAATTTAAAAGAGTTGTAATGCTTTTAAATCTATTGCATTACGACTTATTTCGCATATATTTGTAGGTAATTACACATACATAACAATGTTCACGCACTTAATTTCAGTTATGTCATTTTATTAAAATTTAAATCTATAAATGCGTATGCATTATACGCATACAACCATTAATATGATTATTGGATGTGCACACCTATACAAATACACGCAATATATGCGATTACATATTAAAATAAATTATTAATGTTTATATACATGGACTGGAATGGGTTTGAATTAGGGAAACAGATACTACTATGAAACATAGTAGGTGAAATGGGATGATGGCTAAATAAGTTTCACTATCAGCATACAATTATCAGCTGATATATAGAAAAAGAAATTTCACACACTGATACATTATCTAGAAATCCAGATAAAGACAAGCCACATAGTAATGAAACAGAAGGAAAATTATATAGATGTTTTAGAGTCAGAAATCCTGAATAGCAATACAGTTGCAAAATGGACAAGGACCAATAAAGGTTAGCAGATACTTATAAGTTGGATAAGCAAAAGCTGACCATTAAAAAACCTCAATGCATTGTTCTTGCTTTTTGGATGAATCGGGAAAACCTATCATCACATCAATAAAGGTTGTATTTTGATGGGAGATAGAGTTGTAATACCACCTGAAGATAGACAAAGGATTTTAAAATTGTATGAAGGATATCTTGGTTTGATAAATGAAAAAAGCACTAGTATGTAGTTTGTCTGGTGGCCTAATATAATAGTTCACAAAGAGAAATATATAATGAAATGTACAGAGTATCAATCAGAAATAAGACCATATGTAACGTGGCCTAAAGCAATTAAACCTTGACAAAGACTCCATTTGGATCACACAGGACCCATCAATGGAAAGATATTCCTTATACTCATAGATGCATATTCTAAATGGGCAGAATATTGTATCGTAAAAAATACGAGTGCGAGAGAGACAATACAGAACTTGAATGAAATATTTACATATCACAGATTATCAGAAGTAATTGTTTCTGATAATGGCACAGGATTTACAGACAAATAATGGAGAACTATTTCATAGAGTTATGAAATCCATCTGTACAGTTCCTTATTATCCTGAAGTTCAATAAGCGAAAAGGATTCTTAAAAAATTTAATAATGCCAATATACAGGAAGCTTTGTATGTTGTAGTGTTGCATCAACATTCCATGCTGTCGACAGTTACAGGAAAATACTCAGCATAATTAATGATGGGCAGAAAATTGCAAACTAAATTATCAATGTTAATTCAAAAACTGGAGGAACATTTGGAATATGGTGATAAAGAAGACAAATACACAATAGGCAAAAAAGTCTGGATATCGGGATTGTTTAAAAGGAAATAGATAGAAGAGATAATTACAGTTAAATTATCCAAGCAAATATTAAGTGCTGATATCAAACAGAAGAAAAAGCCAAAAATAAAAATAAATTTTAACGAAGAAACAAATAACTCTGGCAAAAAACAAGAAATAGATACCGGAAAAAATATTTACTCCAAATGAAACACAGTGGACCAGAGAAAATGGAATCTGACGGAAAGATGGAAATGCAGCAAGAGATACCAGCAAAAGAAACAGAAACTCAGTCACAGATGGAGCATAGATCACAGAGACCCAAAAACAAAGACGAGGAAATTACAATATACATAACATAAAGTAACCTATTTCTGGAATAAGATGAGAGATGATATATATTGAAATGATTGTAGTTATTTAAAATATATATTAAAAGTAAAGATCATTAACAAATTTAAAATGTCCATTTAACAAAAGAAATTTAGATAATGCAAACTATAATTAAATTTACTGAGTCAAAATGAAACTAAACAAATTGAGAATAAACTCACTACCTGTAGCCTCCCCATTGGCTGAAATACTCCAGAAATAACGAAAGTGAAAACAATAAAACCTGTAACTGAAAAGAAAATGTTCTCTTGTTCCTTCATTTTGGAAACCAGTTGAAGCAGTGGAAGAAAATTAGTAGGAACATTTTTTTTCCTGGGATCTCGGCTCCTAAGCCAACTAGGGACTTTGAAACAGATCGCCCCAATCTTTTTATGTTTTTAGTATGCCTCAAAGATTGCAAAGATAATAGAAATCTATTTATTATTCTATGGATATCTAATATGGTATATAATGCTACACAGAAATTAAATGGATACTGTCCATTTTATTAACCCAAATTATGTATATATATAATACTAGACAATAATTTAATGAATACTATTCATTTGTTAACTTGAATTATGTTTATATTCCATAATTAAATAATGTAATTATAAGCATTTTGAGTCATGGATTATTATGTCCTCAATTATACCTTCTTACTCTTGAATAAAATAAAGCTTTTCTTATAAGGGAATTAGGAACTAAGAACATTACAAAATCTTATATTACTACTACAAATTGAATACAAAAAATTTGAAGATCAAACCTGATTCAAAAGTTGAAAAGATATATAATTATATGGTAATTAATGTAATTTTACATGATAATCAGATTAAAACAGAAAAATCCCTGTATGCATAATCTTTTACAATTGAAATTGTGATGTTTGTGGACAATCACTGTATATTACTCTTAGTGATTCTATTTTAATGAGCACCGAGGATATTGAACTTGGTCTTTGATTTTTGAAATGATAAAGGGCAAGTTTGTTTTAAGAAAGGAAACCATAGATATGGTTAGAGGTGATCTATATTTTTAATTTCACCCAGAGTAGGAAATAGTTGAATGTTAAGGCAATAACAACATATTTTAAGTGTGTGAGGATAAATATAGGGATTGCATGGACTTCTGAATGGGTAAATTCATGATAAAACATATCTTAATTAGCGATTGCATGTTGTTTTACATTGGAAACAAAAGCAAAGAAACAGGCAAATATAATTTGTAACTTGGCTTTGTGCAGATTTTCAGAATCATATTTTCACGCATGATCAACTCCTTTTTAATATAAAATGATGTAATGTTTTGAGTTTATCCCCTGGGCATTGTATATGTAACTTCTGGATCACTTGAGCAGAGTAGCAAGAAAGAGCTTGCCTTTTTTTAGTATAGTAATGATTAAATATATTGTAAATAAAATTATGGAGTCTATTATGAATTTCATTTCTTTTAATTTTCAGTTAAAGTTTTTTTTTGGGAGGGGGGGGGGGATTTATTGACTAACAATTGAAGAATGTGTCTAATAACAAAAAATCAGTCTTCTTGAAATATTTTTAAATTTCAGATCCCTTCAGCAGTAGCTGATTTAAGAATTCTGACCATATCATTGTACATAAAAGTTGGCTGCTTGAAATTTTAAGTTTAATGGCAAATTAAGAGTAAGTTGATCAGAGAATGACACTGATGTTAATGAAAGCTATTTAAAAAATGAATTATGGGAAAATAAAATGATGAATCACAGAATTCTGCTATAGAAAAATGGAGTTAAAAGGCAAAAACTTCGCATTAGTCATTTTTAATAAAGTTGTAATTTGTTGTATATAAATGCAATTTTATGACATTAAAAGTTCATATTAATGAAAGAGATTAACATATAGTCTGAGATTAATGTTGATAATCAGTATATGCATCAAAGAATTATTATATGGTTACAGTGTAATAATAATGCTAGAGTACAAAGAAGAAGAATGAAATGGTGAGTTGTTACGTGTTAACATTCCTACTTCTGCAGTAGGGACTTTGGAAATTGAGAAATAAGAATATCCAAAATTGGAAAAATAAGCATATACATTAACTATAGACATAAATTTTAGTTTCTGTGAAAAGTGTTATGTGAAATTGAATTTTCCATTCTGGTATTTATTGACAAAAAGGTTCTAATTGGAATTTAACCTCCTAATATTTATTTCTGTAAATTATATCATCATGCAATAAAACAAAGATGTGAGGATATTATTATATTTAATGTTAATATTAAATGTCTTTAACATACTATTAACTGCAAAAATAAAGATAGCCTTACTAGATTAAAGTTACAAAAATTCTTAAAAAAATAATAATCTAGGAATCTTGATTTTGTTGCAGTACATTAGAAGTCTTTTCTTTCTTGATTTTCTCTTATGCATGACAATTTCATTTAAAAACTTCTCCTTAGAAAGAAAAGCTGGATAATTCTGATTCAATCAGATGCAATACGTTATCAGAGTAAATCTTTGAAAAATTGCATTGTTTGATCACGAGAAATTAGATATGGTATTTTCCATTTCAGAAGATATTTTAATTTATGTAAATGATTCTTCATGTGGAGAACTTTAGTTTTTGAAGATGTTATTGATATGCTTTTTCTTTACTCTAATTACCATTTCTGTTTCTGTAGGTAATTCCTTGATATTCAGTTAGCCGCTGATGAAGTAGGGTTTTTTCAAGTGCATGGTTTTGTTTTTGGTACTAGAGGTTCATCAAATCTATTAGATACAATGTGATAATTGGTTATTATGGTAATGGATTCTTCTGAATAATTGAAGTTGCTTTTTGTTTTCATTTTGATTTCTGATAATTTTTTGTATATTTTTTGATAGTTACTCAGGCCGAAGATGAACTCCATAGATATTGGAATAACATTCAAATAAAAAGGTTAAATCTGAATAACAAATAAAAATTGCCCAACTAAAAATATCTCTTGTTGCTTTGTAGGTTGGTTCATTAAAGGCTAAGTGCTGGTTTCCAATAGTCTTTTTTGTTTCCCTCTTTTCCTTCTTCACTTAAGGTATAGTAAGGCTGTCATGACTTCTCATGCCATTGGACATCACCCTACTCCAATTATGACAATGAATTTACATGTTTGTGCAATCACAATTCCATTCTTTAGCTATAGTTTTTTGACTTCCCCTTTTTTCTTAGCTCAAGCCCCCCTCCCTCCAAGAATTAAGAAAGCAGCAACATAAACAAGCTTAACAGACTGCCTTAAAAACAGTACAATCAATAATGAACTGGTTAGATTTGAGTAAGACTTGAGTTTCAATTAGCAAATATTGTATGTTTTAGTAGCTCTCTTTAAGGATCCCCTGCCTACCATGGAAGTGGAAGAGTCTAAAAAAAAGAGGTCTAAAAATGGCCTGTACCACCAAATCTGGCTAGGTTGCTACACCTGACAAATTGGTCATAATACAATAGTAATAATAATACTAATTCACTGTGGTAGTAATAAAGATAAGTATTACAAATGTATTTTTTTGTTCTAAAAATAGATTGATATAAACTCTCTAAGAACATCAGAATGAAGGATTATACTAATGGCTAGAGCTGTTAAGATTTAAAATCAATATAGATGCTCTGAGAGTAAACTCAACTTCCAGAGGAAAGAAGTTTAACAGAATGGTTATAAATTTTTTTGAAAAGACTGATCAGTCAGTGAAAGAAGAATGCATGGTGTTGGATTTGTTATAAAGTCTAATTTAGTATCTTCTACTTTTAGAATTTCTCATATCAATGAAAGATTAATAATGTTAAAACTCATCTTGAACATAGATACTAATGTTCATTTGTTAATATGGAATTTTTACACAAAACATAGATTACTATTAAAAACTTTTTGTCCAAAGAGAAAAACCCACTACAAAAGAACATGAATACATTTGTGCTCTAAACAATAACACATTTAATAGATTACACTAAAGTTAGAAGTCAGAATACAAGAAAAGTTCATATTAGGTGAGTACTTACAAGCTTAGATTAATGGATAGATTATAGGTTAGTATTTTAAAAGATTAAAATGATAGTTGCATTAAAAAAGACATTATTCCACTCATATTGACAAGAAAATTGATATTCTTTTTAGAAGTATCTACTATATGCCCAACAGCTATCAAACACTGAAATTTCTAATTTAGAACTTCAGGATTGTCAGATTAATAAAGCATGGAATTCTCTTAAAGAAACATGTTATAGATACAAGGAAATCTATTCTTGGGTTCTCTAAAAAAAAAGAATCATGACTGATTTTCTGACAATGAACTTATTAATAATGATTTCATTAAAAGGGGAACTTCATAACAAATGCAGAGATCTGAAGGTAGTTCAACAATTGACAAGACTTAAAAAATGATTGGTGGATTAAACTGCAAAGAAAATATAAACAATCCTTGACAAAAATAGTCATTCTAAATCTTTTTGATGCATTGAAAAAAATGTATAGACCAGAGAAATAGTACCACAATCCTGTTAAATCCAGAAATAGCACTCTTATATAATGACAACAACATTTTGAACAGGGGGAAGGAATATTTTGATATCCATCTTAATGAAGTCAAACAGTTCTTTGTAATTAACAAAAATATATACCTTAATGAAGTCAAATAGCTCTTCGTAATCTCAAAAATTCAAAGGCTGCAAGTCTTGATGCATACCTGAAGAAGTTTTAAAATGGATTGGTGATATGTTAGCTTCAAAAATATTGGAATTTTTTTAGAAATATTCTAAATCTATAAAGTTATACCACTTGATCTGAAGAATGCTTTATTGTTGCATTTTTTAAAAAACAAAGAGAATACACAAAATTGCCGCAATTATTGTGGAATACCATTGTTATCCATTGCAGCAAAGATATTTTCAAGGATTTTGTTGAAAATTATTTTCAGTCATAGATGAACAGTGATCAGAGACTCGATGTGATTTTAGAGAATTAAGAAATACTACAGATATGGTTTTTGTTACCAAGCAAATTCAAATATCAGGAACAAAGATATAGTTAGATAGTGCTTTTATTGATTTGGTTAAGGCATTTGATTCAGTTAATAAGATAGGTCTATATTACTGTTTGAAATTATTTGATTGTCCACCAAAATTTATTTGTATAATACAGTTTATACATGATGGAATGAGCTTAAGTATAATTACCGCAGATGAAAAATCTTAGGCATTTGATAAACATGGACGCTTACTTGCTCCGAAAATTTTTATGACTGTGGTTTGATATGAAATTTTTAATGTGAATCAATTAAATGCAAAAACTAGAAGTTGGAATCTGAATTTACTGCATGTTGAGGATTGTGATATTTTTGCCAGTACAAAAGATGATTTACAGAATATATTTAATGTTTTTAATGCAATATATAAAGACTTTGGTTCGTTAATTCACTCAGTGCAGAAGAAAAATCATCAGCAACTTTTAACTTGGATGGTTATCAAATTGATAATATAAGCCAATTTAAATACCTTGGTAGTTTTATAAGTAGAAAGATGGGCTCAGATATAATACAGATTTCAATATGCTTCTGCTGCTTTTAGTATGTTAAGACTATTTAACATAAAATAACTACTATAATTAAGTGAGCAGTATATAGAGATATTACATTATCTAATTTATTGCATGAAAATAAGACTTGGAAATATTATAAATACAATACAAAAGTATTAGAAAACTTTCATTTAAAGAAGTTCCATAAAATGTTAAAAATACTATGGTAAGGTCATAAAACCAATCAATGTTCTTCATCTTGCTACATATGATGCTACTGAATCTCCTATTGGAAATGCAAAATGAATGAACAAAACAAGATTTCCTAAATATTTTATGTCAAACTTGAGCACTGTTTTCATAGGAGAGGTAGATTCTATAAAGAAATGCAATGCCAATTGTTTCCATCAAAAAATGTGGTAGAGAATACATTGGAGAGCTACAATCAGACATGGTGTTGAAGTATTTCAATTAAAAAGGTTTTCTATGATAAAATTAAAAGAATTCATAAACTATTAAGTAAAGCTAAAAAGGGATCAAGTTCCATATATGGATGTATTTTGTGTTTCACAGATTGGTCTGTACAGTTATTGTAAAACACATTTCTAGTGCTTTTTTTTTCTTTTTCTTCCTTCTTTAGCCATATTCATTTATGACTTGTTCATTATTATTATTGAAGATTGAGGAATATTGTTGTTTCATCATTATTGCTTTTATTTCAAGTTAAATCCAAAACTGGCATTTTTATGATTTTTTTTAAGGTTTGCTAAATTTATGAGCACAATTCTGGATTAAATGTTTTGCAATCTTGTGTAGGAAATGCTGAGATATAATTCAGTGCCATACAAATGAGGAATATTCAAAAAATTATTTAATTAAATACTAAATTGAAGGTGTGATGTTGATCATTGCCGATATTAGTGGTCTTTTTTCATAAGGATATTCAAGAACTGAAAATTTTCCATTTTTTCATTACTGATTCCAATTCAGAAGTTATAAAAATTAAAGGTTTTTTTAAATCTTGATATAGCCTCAGGTTAATCCATGTTAAAGAGGCAAATTATTTATAATTACTATAGATCATATGTTAGAAAATATCACTTTATGCTGATTTGTACGATTTTTATTGGAATAAGAGTAAATTTTGTAGATCATGCCCCATAATTTTTTCCCAATTAACAATTAATAAAACTTCTTTTATAAAAAATTTCAAATTGAAATGTTCATATCCATAATGGAAATTGTTAAAATAAGATCTTGGTAGTGAAAATATTGTATAAGATGCCAAAAATTAGAAATGATAGGGTTGTATATCTTATACATTTCCTCATATGCTTTACTTCCTAATGTTAGAAATGTGTGTTAATTACATATTATCATTCATTATCTAGACAAATATCTTCATCAGATAAGAAATCATTGGTCCTCTAAAATTTATAAAATTCTTAAATGCAGGAAAACCATTAATTTACTAAACAAAATGCTTTCAGAAAAATTCATGTAACACTAAATGATAATCATAATAGATACAAAATTTTACAGAATAGTCATGGACAGGGTTTGTTAATTATCACCTGCTTTATTTAATACACACTTTAATAATCTTCTCAAAACAATGCAGGAAATTCATTTATGTTGATGATATTGTTTTGACTTCTTGAAATATTTTAAATTGAAGTGTATTTTTCTTCATTCAAAAATGAAATCCATTTTGTTTCTTTTTAAACAAGTTCATTTGTTGTCACAATCCACTACCTAATATATAACTATCTACTTTCTTCAAAAATTCTGTCTAAAAATTTAATACAAAGCATCTCATTTCTAAATATTAAAGCAAGTATTATCATCCTTTCTAAATTATCCTAAATATTTATGAGAAATGTCAGATTTTTAATGAATTTCATTCTACTATTGCTTTTCTTCTTAACTTTAATTTCTGCATTGACTATATTTTCCATTTAGGAAAGTAGTATGTATTCCTTTACTTCTTCAAGGACAAATATTTTACATCCTTTCCATTAAATATAATCTTAGATTTTTCCATATTGAATTCAACTTTCATACTTCTTTCTACTTCTCTAATAAAAACTCTATATCCTTTACATTATTTATAACAAATATCAACTACAAAAGAAGAAAGCTGCCATATTATATATTCTTTTAGATCTAATTAAAGGACTAATTATCCATATTCCTGATATTTCTATCTTAACTTCCAATTCTTTTAGAAACAAAATAAATAATAATGGTGATATGGATATTCCTACTTGAATCCAATTTTATATTTGACTTGACTTCTGAGATATTCAAAACTTCTTCACAATTTACTCCTACCCATCTAAGAATCTAAATAAATCTTCAAAATATTCACCTTTTTTTAATTTTTCCAATGCTTTTTATTAAATGATTTAAGTTTTATTTATTAATCAGTAATCTTCATATTCATAAAATACATTTGCATTACATTATTTTTTACTTATTTACAAATATATAATTTTAAATTATGGTATAGTTTTCAAACCAAAATTTTTAAAAAGTTTTCATTATGCTGATTTTAGCAATAAATACAAACACAGAACAATTAATTATATAAATTCAGCTAATGTATATGTGAAAATTATTGAACCATTACTTTTTACACTTCTAAAAAGTATTATATGAAAAAAATAACAGAAAACTGTAGTTCAAATGGTTTAACAATTCAAATCTATTAATTAAAATAATTAATTCATTGTTGGGTACATGTAAATATGTAATAATCTTGCTTCAATAGTTTATATTTACATATGTTTATTTTTTATACAACTTGTTTAATTATAAAAATATATATTATTTATATAATTTTAAAATTTATTTAATATCTATGTACACACATACATATTTTCAAATCAAGCAAACTTTTGTTTTTCTGACCGCAGGTCACACAGACTTTTGTAAAGTCTTCAGCACAATATTTGTACGAAAATGTTTTTATTTTTCATTACATACTTTAGACATACTAGAGAAAAGTATTGCGATCATGCCAGATACTGACTTACTATTTTCAACAAATTTCCATGAAATAAAACTTAAAATGTTTCAGGCAATTTTAAGATTATAACCAGTGACATATATATGCATGCGGCTCAGAATCAATTGTATAATAGATTTAGAAACTTATCACATGCTACCAAACATGTATTACTTGTTTATATAATTTAACATTTTTTGTGGTAAAATTAAAAAATAAAAAAAGCTTACATTTATGTAGGACCACAAAAGTTATCATAGTGGGCTGAAAGTAGTTTGTAATTTGTCTATCCTTGTACTACATTTATACATAAATTCATCTACTTATAATGAATACAAATTTCCTTTATTTAGCTCGAAAATTAAAACTGTCAGATAAATAAATGATACAAAAAGGTGAACAACTTGGGGATTTATTCAATATAAACAAAGTAAAAAGTATGAAATTAATATTATTTCAATTAACTGAGATATCCACTACCTGTCTTCTTTAACAAAATCTATTCTGAATCTTCTGTAAGATTTACAAACAAATCTTTAAAAATAATAATAATCAAATAGTCTATTGCTCAGAAATTCATAAAAAGTTTGAACACTGGAAATGAAAGTTGAAATGCAATCCACGAAACTCTACCATTGCAACAAATCAAAAAGGGTATCTACTCTATCCATTAAGAAAGGTTTAAATAATTTATAAACTATTAAAATAATTGCTACTGATTAATGGTTAGTTAATAACTTAAAATCTTTTCTTTTTCCATTATATAATATTCTAATTCTCACATCTTCCATTAAACATTATATTATCAAATATAATTTTCATAAAATCTTTTAAACTAACCCTTGCATATCTATTACATTCCAGCTGTGACACCATGTAATTCTTGTGCTTTTCTTTTCCAATCTATCTATTGCTTAATTCTATATTTTTCACTCTATAATCTTTCTCATGAAGTAAACTCTCTAATGAATCATAATCATTTACTACCTTTCCTTCATCCAAAGTTTTTAAATATTTTGTCAAGTTTCTTTCCTATTTTCTTTCTTGTGCATTTAACAATATCATTTTCTAAATTATTTTTCTACATATATCTCCCAAATTTTTTGATTCTAATCTTCCTCAACTGTTATTCGTTTTTTGATAAATTCCATCTAACCTTTATCACATCTGGCTTTCTTCTTGCTTTTTTACTTTCTAAAATATGCTTCATCCATTATCTCTTATTAATGCTGATGGTTCTAAATAAACATTCACTTGCAATCTTCTTCCCATATTCACCCATTCCTCATAAATTTCAAAATCCTCTTTAATTATTCTTTCTAAGATACCATTAAATCTATCTAACTTAACCTCATCATTTATTTACAATCCATTCCTATCAATGTTTTTATAAGCTTCATTATTTAATCTTTCAAATATCTCCAGTTCTATCAAAATTATGATCACTATTACAATCTATTTCTTCCTCAGCAAATATTATTTCATCTTTTTTAATTTTTTTTTCATTTATAAGTAGTACAGATTGTGCATTCACTATGCAAATTCCCCATCACATGCATTAGTCAAATTTGCAGTTTTCAATCTATTTTTTAGACACTTCCTTTTTAATAATGCTTCATTCACATTCTTTATTTCATTAAATCCATTAAAATGGCTAATCACATAACACTTGCAATCAATATTTTACACTTACTCTTCTAAACTCATTTATATTCTTTATGTATACATTTTCATTCTATCATTAATATCCTCTCCACTTCCAATAACTAAAAATGAACTATATGACTCGTATCATTTCTCTTAATCCAAAAGTTTTTTTAGAATTTCTAAAATATCCTCATCTAATTTCTACAAAAAAAAAAACCCTTCAAGTTTACTTTCTTATTTGCATCTTTACTTCTTTGCATGTTTACAAAACTAAATATTATAACAAACTTGATCTATCTATTAAATTTTTTTTTTCTTATAGCTATTGCTAAATTTCCTCTGATAAAAAATTCTTTTCTATCTTTACATTCTTCATTATTCTATATTCACCTAAATTATTTTTTAATCTTATTCTCACCATTAAATATCAACATATTAGTGCTGATCTTATGTACGTATTACCCATCAGCAGAGCCACCATCCCTACACGAAAGCTGACAAGAAAATACTAATCCATATTTCAATTTTTTTTCATAATAAAAATGTTTGTTTAAAATAATACAAAAAGTAAACATGAAAATAGTATAATTTATTTAGAAAACAAATCTGTTACAAATCAATAAAAAAAGTACATTTAAAAAAGCAATCAAACATTTTAAATTTAACTTATTAGTACCCTGATATTCTGTGTCACCATCATTCAGGAAATGCATTTTTTTGCCATTATGATTTACTTTTTTCGATTGTCAAAGTGTTTATCTTCATCAATAACTTACTTTTTCCGAGAATATTTACAGTGATAACATTTAATGAATGAATTTTTTTTTTTTCAACCATTTTCATTTGTTGTCATTGATAATTGGTTTTTTTCCTGATGTTTTTCTATTTCAGGTTTATTGTCTAAATAAATTATCTTATTTTTATAAACTCATAACCATTAGATTACTTTTATGTTGTATTTCTTTTCTTGAAACATGTATTGTTTTCATTATGAAAAAAAAAATGAAATGAATCTTTTCAATTATATTTTGTTCATTAAAAATTTGTGAATATTATATTATTTCCACATTTAAAAGAACTAAACTTCCTTTCATTATTAAGAAAAAATGAAAGGGATTGATTAGCATCTTGACAACTTTCATGTGGGAATGGTGACTCTACTAACAGTTAATAAGATTAGCACCAACATATAATTTCTTTTCATTTCTATCTCAAACACTATATCTTTACTTTTATTTAATATAAATTCCACATTTGCTTTTTAATTTAATAGTCAAATTTTTATTATAAATTAATCATCTTATATTCTCTCTAATAAATGTAACTCACACCTTATAAATTAAATCTATTCCTAATAAACACATCTAAAAAATTAATACAATTATTCTCAAATACTTTAGCCTCAAACTAATTCCACATATTAATATTACCACTACCACTTGCACTTTATCTTCAAATTCATAATTATACTTTCTAAATACCTTTTCTTCAGCATTCCTATTGACATTGTTCCCATCTACACTATGTTACTTTTGTTTTACTTAATACTAACAAGTTTTAAAATTAGAGGGTTTGATAACCACACTCTTACACTCATCTGCCTATCCTTTATAGTTAACATATACCAACATTCCACTCTATAATATATTAGACCTGCTTCCTTCTCTGTAGCATATCCTCTTAAAACAAACTTTTTCAATTGGCATATACCCTTCAAATTCACTCTTTCCAGAATTACTCTTGGTACTAATAATGTCACCTTTATATTGCTGACTACAAATTAAAGAAAATAGTTTCTTAATTGTAATGTATCCATTAATTCATAAATTGTCACAATCGAAGTTGGAAGATATAATTGATATTATGTCCAAATAATAATCCAATTTTGGAAAACAAAATCTAAATGCTGAGTAAGAGCTTCTAATTTAATTGAAACTTCTAGAATTGAGGTTTCCTAAGATAATCATTAGTATTAAAAACAAATCGCAAAACACTACTTTTAAAACTAGCTTTACGCATAACACAATAATAACGTTCATTTTAAAATTGTAATTATAACCATCACAATTAAAGGAAAATACTGTCGCATATATTAATATGCTAACATAGTTTCAGGTTAAACTTTTTTTTTATACTAAGAACAGCAGCAAAAAAATAGATCATTTGTTCCTTTTTTATTCCAAGTAAAATAAATCTAACACTATGGCCGTGTTTATTAACACTTTGTAAGCACAATGGAAACATGATATTATATTCATAAATAAATAATCGACTGATTTTATTGCTTAGGAGTTCCTAAAAAGTTGGAGCGCAGAGTATTAGATATATCAAAAAAGAAAACAAAAAGAATTTGATAATTACCCGTGATTTATTAAGATGTATTATAATTTTAATAAGATTTTTTTTTAATAAAAGCACTTTTATCAAAGTAATCATTAATGAATGAATAAGCACTTCAAACAATTTCAATCCTTACTTCAATTATCGTAAATATTTGAATATAAATACATGTATGTAGCTCAAGACTTCTAGCTGCAATAGTTAACGTTTGAATTAGTTGATGTGATGCACTGTGGCGTCTCCTTAAACAGAGTCAAGAATCTCTCAGCAAATGTTAATAAAAGCGCTCCCTATTGACTAAATAAAGAATAATACTTCACATGACATTTCTTTTTCTGAATATTTATAAACTAAACCTATTTTCTTTTCTTGTAGAAGTCTAAGAGTCCAGTATCATAATTAACTTTTAAAGCAAAGCTTATTTCGAAAACAATTAAAACATTTTAGAGAATTTTAAGAATTTGGAAATTTCTATGGATAATTTCTTGAAGTTTCAGTTTATATAAAAAAAATATTTTTTAATGGATTCCATTCTATTTATTTACTTATGTCATAAATGAAAGTTGCTGATTTCTTGCATATAAACTATCACCGATTCACGCATCAGTGATATTTTCCGTGTGTTAACAAAAAACTAGTGATGAGATTTTATCTCGTTTGACGCCTGACTTTACGTTGTTGTTAAAGTCTAAGTACGCACTAATTTTTCAAATTTCACTAAAAGTACCTTTTTTTAAAAATTAGATATATTTTTTTTAGCCAGATATATACAATAGCAAATATGCATGATTATTGTTTTTTAATGCCTTCTACATTTTATAAATAACCACGGAAAAATCATATAGATGAGGCTGCTGTTGATCAAAAAGAGACCTTTGATTGCTCATTGAGACCATAAAAAAAAAAAATAGCAGGGCAAATTCCTAAAGTCCATTCCTTATTATTATTGCAACTGCTATTACTATATAATTATTCATTTAATAAATGAACATGATGGGCTACTTGACAACACGTCAGCTAGCTCAGTGAGTTTATTGGCTTTTTATTTTTAAATTTAAAATCAAAAACGCCACGATCGTTTTTCTCAATTGCCTTCTTGAAGACAGGATGAATATATGTGTGAACGATTTTATTTACAATCATGACATACACAACAAAATTATGGATTATATTCCTAGAAAGGTGAAAAGTCACCAGCCAAGGCAGCCAAAGATGGAGAACGCTAAGAATGTCTGATTGTGGGCTTAGGGTGCTATTTGATGATGACTTTTTATTTAGTTACTTATAACTGCAAATCACTTTCATATGAATGACGATTGCATGAATTGGAAGAAAAATTATCCAATATTAAGTGAGATACTGTTGGTCTTTTTAGAAAGAAGGTAAAATAATAATAATAATAATGAGATTATTATTAGTGGTTCAACTTGCTAGTTGAGTGTAAGATCAGTTAGATCTCTTTAAAAGTTCATTTATCTCCTAAGAGATTAACATACAGTATATATAGTCTCTTTAATATACAAACAACCCTTATTGCCCTCACCCATTGTATCAGATATAGTCCAAATAGATTTTTAACTAGAGCTGTTCTTTATTTATTTCCAGAACAACTTTACATTACTAGTTTAACTTTTCACTAGTTTACTTTTGTCCTTCTCATTCCATTTACTTTACATTTGACTTGCACTTTACACCATTAAGCAACTGCTCTTGCACACTCTGCAACACTAAACACCGATTGACAATTCTTGTGCCCACACTTGTCTTCAGCTGACTTATTGTTCTGCTTTCACACTGCGGCACACTTATTTCATTTCTGATCATTTGCTTGACAACTCGTGCACACTTGTCAACATTTCTGACCCTCGCTTAATTCTTCTGCAAACTCTTTATCACTTTTTCTAATTTGCATAAAGTTACTTTCATTACCATGTATATTATTAGCCTGTTGCTATTTCCAATAAGTTTTATTCTTTCTGCAGCCTTAAAGCTGTTTTATTTCTGGAGTATTTTACATATTAATATTAACAGCTTGTATTTACACCTTAATTTATTCAGTATATATATATATTGCGATATCTACATACAATATAGTCTCGCATGTATCTAGATTATTGATCCTCAATAATAATAAAGAAGGTTTTCGTTAAAAGAAATATAAAACCAATAAATTAAAAAAAAAAAGGAAAAAAAAAAAAAAAGGAAATTAGGAAATACTAAATAAAGATTGAAGATTAGAAAAGAAAGGGGAGGGGTGTATAATGAACGCGTCTCTTTCTTTCTTGGTAAATAAAGTTATTGTAAACGTATTGATCAAATAAAAAATGCTAATACATAATTTAATATTCGAAATGTTTTAAAGAATGAGAGAAAATAATGGTAACTGTAAAATTGGAAAATGTGAAAGTTGTAACAAAATTCCAGTATAGATTGGTATAAGATAAGGTAATGTAAAGGAATATTGCAATTAGCAACATTCCAGAGAACAATAGGAGAATGAATCGAGATAAGCAGAACTGATTTTTTTTTAGTTAGTTTTTTTTTGGCTGGCAAAACTGGGGAGAAGAAGGCAGAAATCGTGGAGAGAATAACGCGGACATATTGTAGGAATATTAGCGAACTTCGTTGGGTACGCTAACATGAGAGGCTAGTGGCACATAATGGACGTTTGCTCGGTCTTCTCCATCCAAACGTTGGCTCACTACCTAAACATCTGATATGCTGCCGATAAGAGACCGCCATCATGGAACCAGATATGCCTGGATATTCGTTCGATGATACCTAAAGAAATGAATAGGTATTAAAGTTTCGGAAATGGAATGAAATCAAACCCACGCCAGTGGACTATAAAACTTTACACTCCACTTACAGGACGACGGAAGAACAAGCAACCATCTCTGCAAAAGAAGGGAAAGCTCCCACTCGATGGTTGATCCGTCATTGAGGATTCCGTACCTAGGTAACTCTTGTTAATACATGCATGTCATAATTATTTTTGTGAACAAAGAAATCAATCAGAAACTAAACTGTTAAATTTTGCGCAATACTTCGTTCAATAGCTAAAGAACTTATGAGCTTTACGATCATAATGTATGAGACAAGTAACAATTGGGTTACGCTAGTGGTTTAATGAGTTATTTGAATTATATTCTTTACTATTTTATTTGTGTGCATATTATGTTGGTGTGTGGTAGATATATGTGTGTTTTATTGTTTATTATGTCATTTATAAATAATCAATTACAAAATTAAAAATTATTTTGAAAAAGAAGTAACTAGTCATTTTGCAATTTGTCTTTCTTTGCCAAGCGAACAAATATTTAGTGTATATTAAATCTAGGTCATTCGAACTGACAAATGTTATTAATTTAAGAATCATAATAGAGAAATAGAAGTGGACAAATAAGTCATTTCCGATTGTAGAAAAAAAAAATAGGGAAAGGGCTATAGTCGATATTCTTTCTGTACCGCGATAGTCTCAGGAAAATTATATAAATATTCCAAGCACTGGACAGAAATAATTGTTTGATTCAAATAATATGCCCAGCAGAGAAGAAGCGTTTAATTGGGAAATATAATGCTGGGGCGATATTTATATACCGTGTCAGTGTTCAATTAAGAATATAGGCTCAAGTTTTGGGTTTATATTGGCTTCTTGCTTGTGGTAATAATCGTCTACCCCAGAAACGTTCAGTCACGTGAGTAAAAGTGGAAGGGTTGGCGTTTTTACGAGGGAGCGATTTGTTACATTAAATATATATATATGTCTGACTGTATGATAGCAAAAACTCAGTATAAAAAGTCAATATAGTTACTTCAAAGGCATTAATATTGGAAAAATAAATGGTGTAGGATTCATTACAAATAAAACTAGAACAACATTGTGGAAATTGATGATGTATTAGATAGAGTAGCAAGATTATTTATTTGACTTAAAGAAAGCTACCAAATGCAGGCAATTCAAGTTTATGCCCCAACAAATTCTAATGATGCTTTGAATTAAGTCAAACAACATTTTTAAATTGTTATGATAAATTTTAATACTAGAATTGATAAAAGATTGAAAGATATAAGTAATGTCGATAAATTTGGTTATGAAATTAATGCAGAAGTACTGAAAACCCCCAGCAAGCTATATGCAAACTAACCACCAGTAAAGTAAGTATAGAATGAACACATCTATAATTTTTTTTTTCATACGTCAAAGTGAGAAGCAAACCTGGGCCAGACGCTCGGAAGGCAGCGCAAGGCAGCGATGCTAACCACTAGGCCATCAACGCTTGACAGCACATCTATAATTTAACTTTGATTGTATATAAGAATACAATGAAATTAAGAGATGACATCAACATGTAGAATGAGCAAATGTATATATATATAATGTTATGAATTCTTTGATAAAAATGCAACATGCAAACATGGAAGCATCCAAATGAAGGTACAATAGAACTGTGTTATATTTTAACAAATAGAAACTATGTATTTTAAGATTATAATGCTCTTAATAGATTCAACATGGTTAATGGGATGTATAATATACATGTTAATGTAAAACTAAAAAATCACTATTTAGTAAAAAAAAACTAATAACATTTGATATTCCTGACATTCGTAAACACTCCAATAGCTTAAATTGGAACTTGCAAATAGTTTTAAATATTAACTGATGTTGAAAATGTTTCAGATTTGACTGAAATCAATAAACTGATAATAGTCGTACAAAAAAACAGAAATATACCAGTAAATTTTTTACGGAATCAAGACAATGTGTCTAGAGTTTTGTAAAATGATAGGAAAATAGTTACTAATGATATAAAAAAATATAATTGTGAATTCCACAAGGCAAGCTGTAGAATATAATAAAAGTTTTAAAAATGTGGGAATGACATCTTGGTGTTGGAAGGAAAAAGCAATGATTCCATAAAACATGTTTAAGAATTTTATTATAAAGAATTATATGGTAATAAAGAATAAGAAAACAAAGTATTTTCACAATAATTCACCCTTCAAATTGCCAAATATTTTTAAAAAGGGGATTAAGCATAGAATTAAATTTATGAAGGTAAAAGCTACAGAAAATGATGGAAATAATATTGATCTTTAAGTGAAGCAGGAAAAAAATACAAAAATTGTTGACAAAGTTTTATATCAGATGTGTAAATGATAGATATAATAGATGATTGAAAGAATGCAGTAGTAATATTAGGTATTGTACTGCTAATGAACAGCCCTACATGTTCGTAATTTTTATTAAAAAATTAAATTAAAAATAAATTATAAGTGGCTTAAAGATTTTTTTTTAAAACAAAAATGTAAAAAATAAAAATTATGCATTATATTTTTCTTTTAGAATAAAACTTCTTAGCAGTTGAGGTGGGTCAAGCCCTGGACCATTGATGGAGACCAAAAAGCCAAACGGTTGGAAATTGACAATCATTTTAAAATATATTCTGATTACAGTCTAGACTTTTTATTTTAAATGAATGAACTTTAATTAACGGACTATTATAACTATAGCCTAAAGTCATTTATATTTTTCTTATGTAAAATTTATTGTTATTTTATATTATATTAAATATGTGTGTGTGTAAATAATTAAATATTAATGTTTGCCTTAATTGTTATTTTATCTATTTTCTCTTTCTCTCTTGTCACTATGTCACCAGTAAATTAGTGTAAATTATTTTATGTATTAAATAAATATGCTGGACCCCGAGACAGTGTGAGCTAATATGGGATATTTCAAGCATTGGATTGTAGGCTGTTGTCCAGGTATACTAATTATGAATTATGATTAGCTGGTGCCTGAGATTTACCTCTAAACAAATAAAATGTTTTGAATGGCAGGGATTTGAATCTAGCAGTTGAAGTGGGCCATGGTCTGGAAATGTGATATTATGCTTTGCATAGCTCGGTCTAACCGTGGGTATTGTTGATGGCTCTGCTATTGATGGTATTCTCCCCTCTGCTTGAAGGGCCAGTCCATTCTCGTAATATTAAAAATATAAAATTTTAAATTATGTTAAATAAGGTTTAAACCCAATTAAACAACTTCTAGTTAAATGGATCCGGTTCAGTATATATATAAAGATGATGAGGTTGTACCAAATTGACCAATAAATAAAAAAATGAAATGTATCTATTAATAAAAACATTAATAAAAAATTCAAATTTTATCCGATTTTACATTGTGATACATCATTTTAAAGATGGATTCAAGCAGCAAAAAATGCTGCGTCTTTCTGTTTACATCATGCTTATAGTTTTTGTGCAGTTTAAAAAAAGAAAACAAAATGTCAACGAATCAGCTGCACAAACACATAATGCGTCTTAATCATTAAACAAGTTATAAAAGACGATAAGGAGTGATCACAGGGCAATTCATCCATTTCATTTAATTCTTATAAAACGTTTTTAAATTGACAGTATGTTTTGGCATTTATTCTACTTAATTTCAAAATCTGCAAAACAATCTTCCACCCAATCAGATGCTCATGGTGACTTATGCAATGAAGGGGTACAAAATGTGGAAATTTAGGATCGTTGTTTAAAAGACCAATAAGACCTAGGTTTTTCCCTATCATAGAAGGGACTTCATCAGTCATAACATTTAAAGTCTATCACAAGGCAATCAAACCTGTTCATTACCTCATCAAGCACATTTTTTGACATCAACACTGCAAAGTTGTTTTGGTAATAGCTAGTAGGTCTTACATTTCTTCCTTCACATTTACATCTGCAGATACATAGCAAACAAAAACAGCTAATTATGGAACATCCTGAATGTCTATAGTCTTGTCAGGATCTAAATTGAATGCTGTACAATTTTTCAAATCAAACATTAAACCATTTTTATTAATTTCACTAATACGACATTTAGTTGTACTGAGTGACACAGGAACTTATGCTATCAATTTATGCAGTTTTATATTATCTGAATCCAAAACTTTAACCATTTATTCCAAGTTTCTTTTAATAAATTCTCCTCCATATAGACGTTTGGCAATATTCCAAGTTACCAAAAAAACTAGCTTCAAATTGGCTCATCATCTTCGTGACAGTCCTTGTTGCTTATGAAGACCTGATTGCAAGTTTCTCTGTTCGCAATTTACAACTGTGTGGATATTGAATTAAAAAGTAGGGATGATTTACTTTGTAATGTGACAAAAATTGCTTGCTTTATAGTTTGCAATTGTTACTTTACAAATAAGACACAATGACTTTCCATTATTGATAAACAGAGCAAAACTCTCCATACAGTATTGCCACCTGTGCTAAACAGAGTAATCAATGGATGCCAGAAGGCTTGTGCATAAAATCCCTATCCAATGCCTACTCATCCAATATCCCCAGACTAGTTTCTGGCTTGTGGCCTTCATCAGTGAGGAGCTTTGGATCTGATAGCACTGCATCTAGATCTTAGGATCTAATGCAACCCTCTAGCAACCACCTTTTATCTCAGCTTAACTACTAAACTATGAGAATGAAATTGAAAACACAAAAAATATTTTCAATCTAAGCTCAATAGCTTAAATAGTCATATGGGTCTGAACTCAGTTCAGCACCCATACATTTTGGTGTCTTTGGCTCTTTTACAACCATAGCCACCACTATCCTATTAGGCAGAATTGGTGTTAAACCATTAAGCATCACATGATCACATTTCCTATACTAGCACATTAATTGTTGATAAACAGAGCAAAACTCTCCATACATATGACTATTTAAGCTATTGAGCTTAGATTGAAAATATTTTTTGTGTTTTCAATTTCATTCTCATAGTTTAGTAGTTAAGCTGAGATAAAAGGTGGTTGCTAGAGGGTTGCATTAGATCCTAAGATCTAGATGCAGTGCTCTCAGATCCAAAGCTCCTCACTGACGAAGGCCACAAGCCAGAAACTAGTCTGGGGATATTGGATGAGTAGGCATTGGATAGGGATTTTATGCGCAAGCCTTCTGGCATCCATTGATTACTCTGTTTAGCACAGGTGGCAATACTGTATGGAGAGTTTTGCTCTGTTTATCAACAATTAATGTGCTAGTATAGGAAATGTGATCATGTGATGCTTAATGGTTTAACTTTCCATTATTGTCAATAAAAGCAAATTTTTCTACCCATTCTTTCTGAAAGCTTCTATTTTCTTGTTCGTATTTTCATTTTTTGATATTTTCTGAGGTCATGCTAACAAAAAATTTAAGTTAATTTATTTCCAAAGTCTGACATTCAAATAAAATACATAAATCAATAATTAATTAAAATAAAAATGTGTAAATATTAATTTTTGTTTTAAAAGATTTGCAAATAGCTCAACAAATTGTTGAAAAAACAGGACTTCTTAAAATAAAATAAGAATAATTTAAAATAATTAAAAGCAATTTTGGACTATATTTATTTTTGGTTCCTATTTTCCTGATAATTCTTAAATGTCTGTTTTATTATTATTTACCACCAAAAATAAAAACAAAATTACTAAAATCAAGTAAATGCTTTCCAGTTTTATTTTCAAGAGTTTTTTAATATAATTACTTTTTAAAAAAAAAACACGAAACTCTCTAAGTGCACTAACTACAAACAAAATAATTTTCTTAATCTGTACAGATGTCTTTAGAAAGCTTGTGCTGATGCCACGGAAAAATTACACATGATATTCAAGTCTATTTTGAAATTGCTTAATAAAACAGTCTACTTACTGAATTTTTTGAAAAAATATGAAATAGGGCATTTAGCTATAAGAAAACTGTCACTGAAATATACAACCACAAAATTGCACAAAACATAAATATATAAGATTCGGAGGATGTTAACGTACAGTTTGCCAATATATTTGAAAATAATAAATATATACATGATGTAATTTGTAATACATAATAAAAAGGTTTGATAAAAATTTCTATTACATTACAAATTTTTGTGCAATTAAAAAAAATTGAAATAAAAATAAAATCAGATTTCAATGATAAACACACTTAATTCTATTAAGAGCTGTTTTGAGAGCCACATTTGCCCACCATTGGTCTATTACAAAAATTTCTGATATGTCTCTTAATTATAATTATTTTTTAATAGAGTTATTTCTTAGTTATTCAAATATTGTCTTTCTCATTTATTTCAGTCCCTAAATACA
The DNA here is from genome assembly GCA_028023455.1 of Epiperipatus broadwayi. Lineage (NCBI taxonomy): Eukaryota > Metazoa > Onychophora > Udeonychophora > Euonychophora > Peripatidae > Epiperipatus > Epiperipatus broadwayi. The sequence goes on along the minus strand of JAQFVV010000340.1, from coordinate 25,936 downwards.
CTGACTGCAGTGTATATATTCAAATTTTTCAATATCCCTCTCTCATTCATCCATCATATCAAAATCAGTATTTATATTTTCTATTTTCACAATTAACAAAAAAAAAAAGCACAATATTTTTAAAAAAACAATCTCATCGATTCTCACATATGAAATCCTATACCCCACATTTAAGTCATATTTCAGTTCTCTAAATTCCACAAATAAATTGTTAAAGGAACTGGGTTAATGGAAATCTTTGTGACATACCTATTTCACTATTCAACTTCAGAGACTTAAGTCATCATATTATACATATTTTTTATAATTGTCGTCAATCCTATCCGTATTTTTTTCTTTGAAGCCTCTTCTATAACTTCAACTTTATCACCACCTTTTTCTAAATCTAAAGCAGCTACCAACAAGCTTATAATCAATTTGAGAATATTTCCAATACTTAAATAAAAACAAGTATGGTATTCTATCATTTCTAAAACTACTTTACATTTCTCCTATATTACTATTATTTAAAAAAATTAAATGGGTTATTGTTTAAAAATTCATAGAAGTTGAAGCACTAGAAGTGACAGAACTCAAGGCATGATCCATGGAACTTCTACTTCTCTAACATTGCAATAAATTGTGCAGCATATAGGATCATTTTCTGTCCAATATTAAATCTTATCTTCAATAATATATGAGATTCCTTATACATCACAGACACACGTTTATTATCTAAAAATTCTAGAATTTTCCGTTATCTTTAAATTTATTTTTAATGGCTCAACTTTCACATATAACTTGTCATATCCTCATTTAAGTGCGAAATAAATATTTACTTTTAATACTCATTCATTTTATCATTTCTACAATTATCTACCCCTTTTGATTCTTCATATTCCAACTTCATTGTAGCTTTTTTCACAACTCCCTTTCATCAATATTAAATAAGACTTTATTCTTCAGTCCATTTTTACCCTTTTTTTTTTTTAATAATAATAATATTAAAATATAATCATTCATTTAAATACAGTTCAAAATATTTTACAGAAATTCAAATGTCATTCTAATTCAAAATCCCAAATTATTTCTTTTATTTTTTTTCAGTATTATTTACATTAACTTCAATTTCTTTTTATTTTATTTGCATGATTCCAAAATGTCTTACTTCCATTTCTCCCTGTTTGCCTTTTAAATCTTCTTAATAATTCTATGAGCATTCTTAATTTGTCTTTATTTCTTTGAATATTCACATTTCATTTTCTTAACATTCTCTTATTACTAATCCATTACTTAATGTGTTTGCTTTCTAAACTTTATTATTATTTCTGTCAATTTATTCCTCTTTTTTTTACTTCTAGTATACATTTGTTCCCTTCCTAATCATTTCTTTGCAGCCTAATATAATATTCGATTGCAATTGTTATAATTGATCTCTTAGTTTCATATTCTCTATATTATTTTTAAAAAAATTTTTTTAAATTTTTCTCTAGCATTTATTTTCTATACTTTTTTAAAGAATCTATTAATTTTTGATGTTTCAAAGCCACTACTTCCAATTATGATTATTATTATAAACTTTAATCTTTTCAAATTTTGGTTTTTTACATTTCTATCAATTTATACAAAATCTATACCTAGAGAAATATTTAAAAAAAAAATTAATTTCATCTATTTCTTCTATAAATTTATCAAAATCTCTTACAATTAAAGTAGCATAACTTCTAAATTTATTAATATGCCTTTTAGACATTCACATATTTTATTTCAATGTCTTTGCTTAACCATCTCTCAATCCACCATCTTTTTTGACCTATCAATTTTTACTATATAAAATATAATCATCATCAAAATTCATTCTAAAATCTATTTCCCCCCCCCCTTCTCTTTCATGTTTTTGTAATAAAAATAATACTGTTTATTAAAACAAATAGATTCATTACATTCATTCATTTAAATACTGGTCAAAATATATTTAAACAAATACATATGTCATTCTTCTACTAAGCCCTAGTTGCACTTTCATGTAGAAAATTTTTTTTATAACATTTTAGATATTTATATGCAATTTTAAACATAATATACAATATGCTAATAACAACAGCAATAACTTATATTTCAATAATATAATTATATAATAAAAATATTGATCATATAACATTAGATATTCATATATAACCCTCCCCCCCCCCCCTTAATATATTTTTTAATTTGATTTTTTATTTCCCTATAATATTGCAAGCTTCTTAATTCAATAGGGAAATTATTAAATAATTTAGAAACACAATGATTTCTTACTCCAGTTTCATATTTATTATAATATTTTGAAACTATATATTTCCTTAGACACATTTCAAATTATCTTAAATAAGGTTTTTTTAAAGTACTATGAAACATTTTTTTCTCTATAATTGTATAATCAAAAAGTTGATTGAATAATAAAATATTACTTTAGTATCCAGTTTTTTCCCTTTTTTTGATATAATTCTCTTCTATTAGATCAATATTATTATTATTATTATTATTATAAAAGCTTGCAAAACCATAAAACATTATACCATATCTCAATAAAAATTCAGTTATTTATAACAATATTTAAAGGGAAAATGTCTTTGATTTTGTAGAACATTGTTATAAATCATCATCATCATCAACCATTATCAATCCACTGCAGGATGAAGGTCTCTCCAAGTTTAACCCATCTTCTCTGATCTTTAGCTTCTCTTCTCCACATCACTCCTGCACACTTTCTTATTTCATCCATCCATCTCACATGTGGTCGCTTTCTGGGTCTTTTACAATCTCTTGGAATCCTGTTTAAAATTTCAATTGTCCATCTATTATCATCTCTTCTAGCAATATGTCCAGCCCAACTCCACTTCAATCTTTTAATTTTTTCAATGAGGTCAGTAACACCTGTTTGTTCTCTTACCCATACATTGTGTTTTCGATCTCTTCTTGTTACTCCCAACATACATCTCTCCATACTTCTTTGAGTGGTCTGAAGTCTCTGTATTGCTCTTCTATTAAGTGTCCAAGTCTCAGATCCATAAGTAAGAACTGATAAAACACATTTGTTAAAAACCTTCCTTTTCAAACACATAGGCATATTTCCTTTTAGAATCAAGTTATTTCTACCAAAAGCACTCCAACCAAGTTTAATTCTATGATTAATGTCCTCCATTATGTTTCTATCTGTATTAATATCTAAATTTATTAATTAGAATGTTTATATGAGGTTTCCAAAACATTTTTTCATCTAGCATCATTCCAAGATATCTATTTTGTTTATTCTAAATTTATACACTTATTAAAACTACATTAATGTCATATATATATATATTCATGTGAATGCAGATGTATATTAATATTTTTATATTTCATGAGGAGAGCATATTAACATACATTTTATTTTTTCTCCATTTATAATTTTTTTTCTCTCAAAACATCAAAAGACAATTTTGTTCAGACTTTCTTTAATTGTAATATCAATATTGTTATTGATCTGCATAATAACAATATCATCTGCATATTGACCCTTCAATATTAATATTTCCTAGATCATTTATCTCCATCCTCAAATAAGTCTGACATCCCCATTATCTGTATTTCTTCACATAATGTTATATATTCAATATATTATAGCTATTTCTTTAATCTTTTTTTCTTTTATATAATCTTATACTACTTGTTTTTTGTATATACATAGCTTCGTTTTTGTTTTTTATTACTCTTATGTTTACTTCCTTCCTCATTTTTATTTTACTGTTTTACTATAATATAGTACTGTATATATAAAATCAAGCATATATAATAAAACATTAATTCTACAATATATAAATAAACCATGAACTAATGCTAGATTATGGCACGACTGTTATCTTGAGCAATATTTACAGTAAATACAATTCAATTACAGCTGTTATTTATTTATATATCTAAAATTATGGTCAATTCCAGTGTTTCGTTTTACAATATATATATATATGTTCAAAATTTATTTGGTTATACCATATTTCTTTTAAACAGAGCAAAACTCTCCATACAGTATTGCCACCTGTGCTAAACAGAGTAATCAATGGATGCCAGAAGGCTTGTGCAAAAAATCCCTATCCAATGCCTACTCATCCAATATCCCCAGACTAGTTTCTGGCTTGTGGCCTTCGTCAGTGAGGTGCTTTGGATCTGACAGCACTGCATCTAGATCTTAGGATCTAATGCAACCCTCTAGCAACCACCTTTTATCTCTACTTAACTACAAAACTATGAGATTGAAATTGAAAACACAAAAAATATTTTCAATCTAAGCTCAATAGCTTATAAAGTCATATGGGTCTGAACTCAGTTCAGCACCCATACATTTTGGTGTCTTTGGCTCTTTTACAACCATAGCCACCACTATCCTATTAGGCAAGATTGGTGTTATACCATTAAGCATCACATGATCACATTTCCTATACTAGCACATTAATTGTTGATAAACAGAGCAAAACTCTCCATACAGTATTGCCACCTGTAAAAGAGCCAAAGACACCAAAATGTATGGGTGCTGAACTGAGTTCAGACCCATATGACTATATAAGCTATTGAGCTTAGATTGAAAATATTTTGTGTTTTCAATTTCAATCTCATAGTTTTGTAGTTAAGTAGAAATAAAAGGTGGTTGCTAGAGGGTTGCATTAGATCCTAAGATCTAGATGCAGTGCTCTCAGATCCAAAGCTCCTCACTGACGAAGGCCACAAGCCAGACACTAGTCTGGGGATATTGGATGAGTAGGATAGGAGTTTATGCACAAGCCTTCTGGCATCCATTGATTACTCTGTTTAGCACGGGTGGCAATACTGTATGGAGAGTTTTGCTCTGTTTATCAACAATTAATGTGCTAGTATAGGAAATGTGATCATGTGATTATTTCTTTTACTTACATGTAAGTCATCCTTCCTAAAATATTTTTCTTTTAAAAAGATTTTCACACATTCATTCCTTAATTATTCATTTCAAAACATTTGAATATTATTATAGATTATCTCGGTATATTTTTTCACATCCTTAACATCGGCTCCAAACGGATAATTATATATTTTTCTTATAACGTATATTCCCAGCACTTTTTATTAAGGAATCTCCTATAATCAACAAATTTTTAGTCTCCATTTTCTAATTAAACACATTTTTCCTTCCACATAACCCTGCAACTTCTTTCGATTCAGCGAACTGGCGATAATACAATAACATCAATATAAGGCGAAAAAAATTCGAATGCAGAATTAAATTGTAATGAAATTTATGGTAATGTATTAAAAAGTTTGTCACATCTGGGAGATAGGTAGTTGCACTGGTTGTGTAAAATGTATACACCAAATGCTTTCTGAGATCACATAATTCAGGAAAATCTTAATAACATATCTTGCATTGGTGGTCGAGAGGTCAGCGCGACTGCCTTGCACTTGCAGGCAGTTGCCCGGGTTGCGGGTTCGCGTCCCGGCCGATGCTATGACACATAAAAAAAAAAAAAACATGTCATATTTAAAATGTAACTCATATAAATCCCATGAAACGTTTAACTTTTCAAAAATAGAGAAATCCTTAACATTACAGTGAGTTTTGTTAATCTCTTCAAAACGAGTATTACATATATAACAAGTAAACAATGGAATCAATTTTTTAAATTTCTGACAAGCAATGTTTTAAGGTTAATGAAGCCATCAAAATCAAGAACTTATTGCAGTAAAATAAATGATCATGTTTCTCCATTTTTTTTTTTTTTACTAAAATTAAGTATCGGAAATATTTAAAAACATTTTTTTTTCATCTTGATAACTAAAAAATTGAAAATACTTCAATAAATTATTAATTCTAAAAACTAAGACTTGATAGTTATGTACATCAAATTTTCGCTGAAATAAAATTTTGAAAATTATTAAATTTTACTTCAAGAAATTCATTTTCTTGTTCTTTTCGGTTGTAAATGTCAGGATTTAATAATGAAGGTAATTTAAAAAGTTACAATTTCATTTTCTTTCAAGATTATCATTTTTAAACAAACAAACTACGATCCTTAAATGAAGTAACAATTGATGAAATTTTTTAAAGCTAATTATAAAATTCAAGAGTATACATATTTAAAAATCAACGTATAAAAATATTAATTTTTCTATGCAGGAATTTCAATAAACAACGAGAAGCGCTCTCTAACGACTAAAAAAAGAGTTGTTAAAAAAAAAAAATAAATCACATGATCTAGAATTACTACGAATTTGTAAAATAAGTATATATTCTTTATGTTATAATTTTAAAAAATTGTAAAAAAGCTAATATTTCTACTTAAAGGATGTTTTTTAAAAATTTCAAAATGTGCTACATTTCTTTCGTAGAAAAAATATTTATTTGTAAAATGATTTTATGTTTTTGTATTACATATTAATATATAAATTAATGGAGTTTTCTCGAACGAAATCTTTGTTATTCACAGTTAACCCTCATATCACTGAATTATGGTTCAGTGACCATTGTGTGACTTGATATCGAGATGAGTTTTCATCTTTGTTATCATATTCGCGATTTACAAATATGTTGTTCAAATCGCGACGCAATAATTTTTTTTTCCTGTTTGTGCTTGTAATCATTTTGACGTGAAACTGTACATAATACGTTTTTTAAATTAGTTCTTGTTTCAGCCGTTAGTATTCATGGGATAAATTTAATGTCTTATATTATGTTCATAATACGTTTTTTTAAACTAGTTCTTGTTTCAACTGTTAGTATTCATATTCTCAACAAATAACCAGTGGGATAAGTTTAATGTCTTATATTATATTTCGGAGTTTAAATTAAGGCCAAAAAACTCCCATTATGATCTATGCAATGTATGCATTTATATTAGTGGATAAAAATACTATTATATATTTTACAATCTGTATATTTTGTAAAGTACTAAATTAAATTTCAAATATATTAATCATTTTAAAAAAGATTAGAATGGCTTATGAAAATGTAAATAAGGGGATTATAGTGTACTCGGAGAATTCAAAGATAGACTGAAAATTGTTTTTTTTTTTACAATCTATATTAAATATTATTGTTAACTCCTCTATTCTAATTGATTATTCCAGATATTTTTGTTTACACAAGTTCAAGTCATAAAATATCAAGTCGTGTATGTAAATAACTGGGTATATAAAAAAAAATTACAGCTACTATTGATGTTTAGTAATGATTGATTTATTAATATATTAAAAACAATTCTTTGCATATAATTTATATGAATGTGTATATTAATATTAAAAATATCTTCCTTTATCATTTCACTGCTTTAAATCGTGAATATCTTAAATTTTTTGTGCGTTTATCTGACTAAACCAGGAATTAAACTTCAATCGCATATGAAGGTATGCAATCATTTAATTGGCACTTGGGAGAATTGCCTTTTCACTACTCCAAACACCAAATGATAAATGGAACAAGTAGTTAGAATATGTTTTATTGTTGCTGTTATTTACACATGAAAATAATATAAAGTAATGTGTTATGTAAATAAAATCAAACAAAAATATGTGTACCTTAATCAGAAATGATATTATAATTTACAGATAGCTAAAAAAAACTTAAAAAATTAATTAAATAAATAAACAAGAAGAAACAAAATACAAATTAGTTGTACATATATGAATTTACTTGCTCAAATTAATTATTATTTTAAATAAAGGTCATAAATAAATAAGAAACAAAAAAAATTACAACTTAAACAAATAAACAAGAAAATAAAATATGAAATGAGTTGTACAAAGTAATTTTTTTTATAAAAAAAATAAATCCTATGATGTTGAAAGGTAACATTTTATTTTTCAGATTTAACACAGCTTGTCAAGCTAAAGCACAGCTTTCAAGTCAAGTAGCTACTATATTTTTTTGCATGCTTACACAGGTGACGAATGTCAAAAATTGATATGTAGAGATTTCTTTGTGCGTATACAATGGGAGAGAAAAATAAAGCCAAAGGAAACAATCAATTTTTTTTTTTTTGATCAAATAAAATGAAAAGCATAATTCTCTGTGTGTGTTTCAATCGAAACAATACTATTTTGGAAGGTGACATTTAAGTGGCAAACAGTTTTTTCTTGTCTATAAAGGAAACTAAGAAAAATACATAACAGGGACTAGGTGTTCATTTTTTGCAAACAAATGAAGTTAAAATAATCATTTTGTGTGTTTTCTCAAAATAGTACTACAAGCGGTTTTAAAAAACTTCAGACAATTTTAATGAGCAATACTTCTAAAAAAAAAAAAGAGGCTAATTCTACTAACAAAATCTAATTTAACTTGAAAGCAGAGATAAATTTTAAAAAAAATGCTACATCCCTCCTATATCATAGAACTTCAACATTATCCTTAATCTTTTATTTTATAAAAAAAAAAAAAGACTTTAATATTTGAAATACAAGCATAATTCATATAAACAAAGCAAAGCAAAAATCCATATAGTAGTGCCACCTGTGCTAAGCAGAGTAATCAATGGATGCCAGAAGGCTTGTGCATAAAATCCCTATCTGGTTTAATATAATTCATATACTTGAAAGTTTAAATGTAGTTATAGGAAATTTCAATCATTATCCACCACAAACATATATAATCAGTGCTTGGTTTATATTAATATAGCAAATCTTCAAGCTTTAATGGACAGGATTCAGTCTACTCCACCCTCCAACTCTTCAGTCGTCCATACCAGCGGTGGCAACCGGTGGTCCATGACATAATTTTAATGGTCCGCAAAGAAATTCAAATATTATTTAAATTCGCTAAGCTCATGTAATAAAATTTTTAAATCAAAAATAAATTTTAAGCTGTATTAATTATATGTAAAATAGAACAAGAACATTATATTGCTAATTGATTTGTTATAAAAGACTACTGTGACTTGCAAAACATCTACCTCAAAGGCATTTAATTAACCCCTACTCAGTCAGCGGCATAGAAAAAGTAACAAAATAAGAATACCGAATTCTGTACAATTGACTAGGCATCAAATTTGATTAGAAGCTCCTTTACTTATTGCGTGACATTATTAAAGCCAAGGATTAGTAAAATAATTTTAAATCAAGAGCAGTAAATATTGCATTTATTTTTAATATTACTATTATTTATTATTATTTTTGTGTTAAAATTATTAATATATAAATAAATTTATATGTATATCGTACTCAATGCTTGTATTAATTTATACCTTTAAAAATTATGTTAGTGGTCTGCAATATCTAAAAAGTTGCTGACTGCTAGTCCACAGTATCTAAAAGGTTGCCGATCTCTGATCCATACCATTGAAAATCTGATGATGAAACATTTCAAATCCCTTGTTGATACAAATATTATTGTTGTGCCCATGTTGATTTTAAGTCACTCTGACCCCTCATTTATAGAACCGTATCCTGCCCTCTTCTGTGTTTTTAAATGGACAAGGTCTTATACATTAGGGGTCAGTATGATTTAAAATCAACATGTGCATGGCAATAATATTGATATCAATAAGAGATTTGAGTATTTCATTATCAGATTTTTAATGGTATGGATGGCCGAGTAGTTGGAAGGGCCTGGCCATTAAAGTTTGAAGATTTGTTATCTTAATATAGACATAGCACTGATTACATACGTGTGTGGGAGATGATGACCTGGACCAACTGATGAGTTCTGCTTCAGCACGAAATATGTATATTGGACATCATTTATCATTTTTATGTGTATGTGGTCAGTTGATAGCTGAAGGGAGCTTGAAAGTCTGTGTTCAAATCCCTATAATAAAAAATTACTTTGTACAATTCATTTCTTATTTTTTCCTTTTTATTTATTTGTGTAATTTCTTTTTCTTTATATGTAACCTTTACTTTTTAAAAAAAAAAAAAATGTACATATAAATTTATATTTGCAAAACTAATTTGCATTATTCATAAATATTACCAAAATCACACTTTTCTATATTTTGTTGTAATATCCTATAAATACAATTTATCCAAACCACTTCAAACACTTTTTAGCAAAACTCTTTATTTGTACATGTACCTGACATTTCAATTGTCCTGCAGTCTTCTTCAGAGCCAGTTCACTTTAAGCAGGACAGTCAAAACGTAAGCGGTATATATGTACAAATAAAGAATTTTGCTAAAAAGTGTTTGAAGTGGTTTGGATAAATTGTAATTTGTATTGATGTTATTTTTGTGTGTTTATTTAATTAAATAACTGTCTCTTGATTGTAGTATCATTTCTGAAAAAAGTACACATAAGATTTTATTTTAATTGAATTTTGTTTACAAAACACACATTTCTTTATTTTTGTTTGTAAATGAAAAAAAACCTATATTTGTACTACTTGTGAAGCTGGAAATATAGTACATATTTCTGGTTCACCTGGTGCTGATATTATCAGCACTAGTATGGGTTTGAACCCAATATTGTATATTTACTGACACCCATCTCATAATAGGTGGTAGTATATTTATAATCAATATTATAATCTTTTATCTAATTTATATTTCATTAATTTATATTTTATGATTAAAACTAACCTTTTTATAATAGTTTATTTATTTTATAATATTTGTAGAAATGTATATTGTTTTTATTTTATTAAATTGGCACTGAGTAAATAATTGAATCCGAGATATCTATAAAATGTTGCAAATATTTTAAATTCTTTCATTAAAGTTCATTTCTTTTTTCAATTAATCAGTTGGTAACATTTTATATTTATCTTTTGATAAATGTACATTAAATGATCAATTATGTAAACAATCTAATATTTATAAGGAATATTTTGTAAATTTGTATTTACGTTTTATATCAAATATCAGATTTGAAAGTCATCATATTATTTATAGAATGTAACAAATTCCTAAAATTTTGTGAATAAAATTTACATTTTCTTTAATCTAAATCTTAATTAAATAGGCTTTATTAATATGATGACTGATCAACTTAATCATACTTGTTGCTGTTTTCTTTTAATTAGCAAAATGAACCCTTGGGGCATGTTAATGCAAGATTGTAGATTTCCCGCTCAGGCAGACACTGACCACAGAGAAAGTTACCAACAAATGTCATGTAGATTGAATCCTAATAGATAAAGCCAGATCAGATAAATAGTAGAAAATTTTGATAAAAAGATTATTGAAGAACAGTTCACTGAACAGAGTATTTATAGTACATTGTGCCTAAGAATGAGGGAGTAAAAAGATCGGCCGTTTGCTTTTCGGAGCTCTTTCCACCAGCTCATCACAATGCCATTCCAGTGCTCTAAACACCTAGCCCGGAGACTGTACTGTATCAAGAAAGCCTGCTAAATGATCTGATTTTATAACTGCCTGTCTCAAGCCTTGGAACATCTACCAATCCGTTGAGGTAACCTCCAATTTGCCACTGATTCTAGCTTACGTTGTTTTCTAAATCAATATTAATTTGTATTTTATATATATCTGTAATGTTTATACAACTTAATTTTAAAATGCGTCTTTTAATTTTTTTTCTTAAATTTAAAATTATTAATTCTTATAAAAATCCCACATTACTTTGATGTGGCAAATTTATCTTAATTTTTTTTTGTTGGTTTATTTATAATATTGACTTACTGAAACTGCCAAGTATAAAACTCAATGAGCAACTAACTTTAAATCCTCTCCCTCTTATTTTCTCCAGTTAAAAATCATTACAGGAGACTTATTTCCATTAAATGAATTAATAGAGAAAGCTCATATTATAAAATTATTTTAAAAGTTAGGTGTCTTGTTATTATCTCCAACTTAAAAGTACCCTCGTAATTATCTTGGAGAGAATAATATATTTTATTAAATCAGATAAGTAAAATCTATTACAATTTCTGTAAACCAAATATCTTAAAAGAGAATCACTTAAAGCACAGCTATCATAGCATTTTCATATCAACTACTAACAATATATATTTCATACATATATATTTTCATTTGTGTCAGTAAAATTATGATGTACAATTTATTATGATATATGTTGTCAAACTTCACCAGACATGAGTTTGATATTTAATGCCCAGTCTGTTTATGTTAATTAAAAGACTGACTTATTTTGTAATCATCCATGATGAATTATTTGATAACTTACCAATACATGAAATACTTAGAAAGTTTGGGCATGTCAGGGAGCCGATTATTTTAATCAGGAATTAATTTATTATTATCATTAGTGATCCACTAACTATATATATATGTCTAAGGCATTATGTATTTTGTAGTTACAACCATTCATTTATTATTATTGTTCTTGCTTTGCTAATTACCTCTTAGGACCTTCGGAATTTTAAATATGACCAGTCCAATCTTTTACTTTCCCTCAAAGTAGACGTATTTCCTACTAAGGGACCCTTTTTCAGGCATTGCCATTAAAATGTTTGGGAAGTCCAGCACATCAAATCTATTATTATTATTCAGACATGTTTTGGCTGGAGGACCAGCATTTCTCATCATGTACCTGTATTTACTAGGAATTTCTTTTAGCAAAGCCACCCAGAGGTTCATTACAGACTTCATTTGTTCTTTTGTTGTAATCTATAATAGTATACTGCTTTCATCATTTTATATCTTTATTTAGCAAACCTGAAATGCTCTCTGCCGTGATGGCACGTCTTTCACCAACCAATCCAATTAATTAGTTAAATCTGACTATATAATTGTCAATTATTTATTTAAGAACTATTTTGCTTTCCACACTTATTACATACAACTGATTAAATGTAATAGTGTTTTAAATACACATCACTCACGTCTTATCTATTTATATATAAAATAGATTTATTTGTAATCTCTTAAAGAGGCTAATGATATTTTATTGCTGATTGGTTCTTGGCAGACCAATTAACAAATTTTTACTTTATTATCAAATGCCTTGCATTTAGCCGCATCAAAGCAAATTCAAGAAGTATAATAACCTAGTTGTACAAACAAAACTCAACTTATTTTGTATAACAATAACACAATTTCTTAATAAATTCCTGTAATATTATTATTTTAAATTAGCTTGGTTTGTCATTACTCCGAATCTCTAATATTAATGACCCTAGTTATTTATAATATTTCTTTGATTTAAATTCACTTCTTTGTAATGTTGCTATAAAGAATTATATTTGTTACGGTGTAATGGTCAGGTTTGTACATTTGCTCAACAGACTGAGAGTCCAAGCCAGAGAACCAAAAGCTGACCAAGTTGGGATAGTAATACCCTACGTCTGATCATACCTTAACTCTCACTCGTGCTTCCAAGTCAACCCATCATGAATGACATGCCTGAGGTTACACTCGATATCTCTTTCATCACGTTCCAGCAATAGCAAAGCAGTAAAACATGAGACATCCCCCCTATTACCTTATATTAGATAACTTAACCAGTGATTCATAAGATAATGAGCAAGTAATGAGACTGAGGCAAATTTATATTTCATAAATTTAATATAACATTTAATAAATACTAAAGCATAGTAGCTGGTGTATAGCTGGCTCACTCGCAGGTGAGTGGATTCTCAGGGTTATAAAATAATATCACAAAGCAATGAGTGGATTCTCAGGGTTATAAAATAATATTACAAAGCAATGAGTGGATTCTCAGGGTTATAAAATAATATTACAAAGCAATGAGTGGATTCTCAGGGTTATAAAATAATATTACAAAGCAATGAGTGGATTCTCAGGGTTATAAAACAATATTACAAAGCAATGAGTGGATTCTCAGGGTTATAAAATAATATTACAAAGCAATGAGTGGATTCTCAGGGTTATAAAATAATATTACAAAGCAATGAGTGGATTCTCAGGGTTATAAAACAATATTACAAAGCAATGAGTGGATTCTCAGGGTTATAAAATAATATTACAAAGCAATGAGTGGATTCTCAGGGTTATAAAATAATATTACAAAGCAATGAGTGGATTCTCAGGATTATAAAATAATATCACAAAACATATGATTTTTTAATAAGCTTATGTCATCTTTCATGTCCCAATTCACGCTATGTTTTATATATTGGAAATCAGTGATCACTTTATTGGCAAATGATAGAGATTATATTATTATTAAGTTTAAGATTATATCATTATTACTAAGTTTAAAATTATATTATAATTATAGTACTAAGTTTAAGATTATATCATAAATATATTTGTGTGATATAGATAATTGTTATACAGATAAACTCATTAACTCAGATTCTAGGTCGGATCAAAGCCGAAGTTACTTTCTAGGGAAGCTGATCTGAAGTGTAGCAGTGGAACATCAGATTCTTGTGCGTTAGAAACTATAGTATCAGATAAATGCGCCTCGAATGCATTCTTAATGGAGGTTTATTACCTAGTAAACGGTTCCCCTAACCGATCTGCTTGCTATAATGGAAGAGGCCTTTTTATTAAATGAATAGAAGGGTGGCTTACGAGCCCTTTGGAAATGCTTTGGTTCCATTAAATACGAATTAACTGTCACATTTGCCTAAACTTTCGAGGCGTGACTTGAGGAAATACGAAGAACTGTCACAGTGGCCTAAACTTTCGAGGCATGACTGGATATGGAACAATCTTGAGGTGGGCCATTATAGACATAGCAAGTAGATATGCACATTTATGCAAATTAGCAATACATTTGCAATGCTAAATTAATATTTTATAAATTAATTACGCCCAAATCTTAGCTTCTTCGGTGCTACTACCACCGGTCAGTTCATAAATGAGCTTATTAAATTATATGATAAAGGCGATAATGAGAATCTGATTTAAGGTTTCCTGCATAGCTACTTATTCCCTAATTAAACAAAGTTATAGCAGACTTAAGATTTTTTTAGAACTGGGAACATTAATTATATGTAGTATAACCTACATCTAATGTCAAACTGATTTTTAAATAATCTAAAACATGGGTTATGAAATAGCTCACGCAAAATATTGATTTTTAAATAAATTACTCATCTTAAATAACTCGTCAAAATAGACCTTACTAATAATGCAAAATGTGTTTTAAATAATGAATGCAAACCTACATTTTAAATAGCTTGCGTAAAATACTTTTTAAATAACTGGCAAAATACATATTTTAAATCACTTACGCAAATATAATTCTTAAATAACCTGGGCAAAATCTGCATTTTAAATAACATACACAATATATACGTTTTAACTAACTTTAGCAAACATTTTCATTTTAGATAACTTGAGAAAAAGATGTGTTTTAAATAATATACGCAAAATATACATTTTAAATAACTTTAGCAAAAGATTTTCATTTTAAATAACTTTAGCAAAGATGTGTTTTAAATAACTTGTTCGGGCATTATAAATACCGATTCACTCTAGCATAAATAACAGTTTTATTTCAGAAAGGAGTTTTGGTTATATTCTTTATATCGCAATACTCGGATATAATAAAAGTGATTACTCACTCCCCTCCCCCCGATAATTTATTAACACACAAGACTCCGTTCTGATAAAACACAGCATAAATTAATAAACATGAACCTAAAACTAATGATAGACGGCATAAGAATAAATTGCATAAAACGATCAATAAGATAATTTAGAAATAAGAATTTGTTGTATGGTTTTATAGAAACTAGATGTTTAGGATTATTTAAAATTATTAATGATCAAGCAAGTATTTTGAGAGTGCTCTAAGATTTAAACAAATTTAAGATAAACATTTTAGTTGAACATTTAGAAAATATAATTAATTTTGGGATTTATTAGTTAGCTAGCTTTCACTTAGAATATGTTTTAGTTATGAAATTTAATATTTGGCAGAAAGGATTTACCGGCAAAGTCTTTAAGGCATTGTTCAATATGCTTCTCTCTATATTCAGTCAAGCTGGGCTTCTCTTTGGTTTTAGTCTGGATGCAGCTTTGCAAATTTATTTCTGTGGCAGCTTTCCCCATTTCTCTGGTCAGGAACTCTTTGGTCTCTCAAGTACAGCTTCTTTCTTACTGTGCTGGGCATGGTGGAGGTTTTCTCTCATCGGTAGTCATTCGTGGAAGAGCAAACGGCTGCCACTGTGTCTCTAGCCCACGATCATCTTTGGAGCCGCTTGGATGATAGCTTTTTAAGATTCAGCTTTCTTAAACAGCAGGAACAGTTTTCTTATTGAACTTTCAGCTCTGGTCTTCAGAAATAATTTCGGCAGCAATAACACAATTTTCACAGCAACAGGAAAAATTAAGACGGATGATGATGGATGGATGGAAGAGGACGACCTTGATGGCTATTTAGGACCTTTTTTATACTATATTTTTGACAGTAGTTACCTCCTACTTTGAGTCATGCCACATCACCTGATGACTGGTTCGAACTAGCCTTTAACCAAATATCCAGTTAGTAAAATATTTAGTATAGCTAAATCTGGACTTGGAAAGGCTCTATTGTTTTAATTGTCATCATAGTTACAAGATATATTTTAAAGAGAATGGTCACAGCAATTAGTATAGATTTATGCCTGACTGAATATTATAATTGGTCTTAGTTATAATTTTTAAATAGGTCAAATTTGGGTTAAAGATTTATTTTTAGAACGAAGTGTCAAAACTGGTAAGCTTTCTGTTTGTGTAATTTTAAACAAAAATTGAAAATTATCTGACTTGGAAATTATTTAAAATGAATACTGACTTAAATAAATAATTATTTAGAATGAATATTGAAAAATAAGTAATATTATAATTTTAAACTTATTATGCTGCTATATAGATAAATTTTAATTACAGTTATGTTTATTTCAGTTTTAACAAATCTAACTGAATATCCTCGTATACAAATATTTCAGACTGTATTTTTATATTTATAATTAATAGGACGATTATATACGCACATATCCTGCTATATTATAAGCACAGTTTTTTTAAAAATTTTTGTCAAACCATACCTGTACCATTCTGCAATTGTCAGAATTCACTAAATCATTAATTTCTCCTATGAACCCATTATTATTTCGAATCTCTTTGTGAACTGTGACCTCCAGCTGGAACGGAATAAAACTAAGGACTGCTAGTATCATCACAAACGTTATCCATTAGTCAGAGAGGCAATAGTTCAGGCAAATAGGTTAGGATTCACCATTGCCCTGACATCTGTATATTGTGCATGGTTGGATTCAAGATACTTTTGCTTGGATTATTGGTCTTGTTGAATGAATACACGATTTTGACCGGCACACTTGTTACATTAATCACTTAGTATTTTCGGTAGTGGTGCCGAGGTTCTTCCAAGTATCATCAAATGCTTCTTATTCTTACTAAATGATTATCTCCATTATTTTGGACAAAAATAAATTATAATCATGCCTAATGATAATAAATTGTAATCATATTGAATATCTAGAGAAACAGGCAAAACTCTCCATACAGTAGTGCCACTCAGTGCAAGCCAGAGTATTCAATGCATGCCAGAAGGCTTGTGCATATAATCCCTAACTAGTGTCTACTCATCCAATATCCCCAGACTAGTTTCTGACATCCATTGATTACTCTGGCTTGCACTGGGTGGTATTACTGTATGGAGAGTTTTGCCTGTTTTAATAAGTTATGAGCAAGCATAAGAAATAGTGATCATGTGATGTTTAGTGGTTTAATATGTAGAGAAGTGATGCACAATCTTTTTATACTTGTGACTCCTATACTCAGACTTAAGTTTTACATGAACTAGTATATACTGATACTACTCTATTATAAGAATATAAGAATAGTAATAATAAAAATTGGTTTTACCACATGTAAATATATATATTCTTCCTTGCTACAAATATATATCTTCTTACTTGCTATTATCTTGATCATTCTCTGAATGTTTGATTTTGTTACCCATTTATTTATTAAAAATTTTAATTTTCATCGTGTACATAAAAATGAGAAACAGGGTTTAAAACATATTTAATTGGAAATCTTGTGTAAAAAATGACCCCCTGCCCATTCGCCTGTTCTCGAGGCCTGATCACAAACAAACAACACCATCTGAGCCATGCATAAATTATTTTTCCACCGGCCACAAAGCTTAGCAACAGCGGTAGAGACATGGACGGGAAATCCTAAAGAGCTAAAAGCTAAATGTGTAAAGTACATCAAAATATGTGTTGGTGTTTGCGTTTTGCGTGCCTGGATCATTGAAAAGTAAAAATAAAGCATTTAATATAACTAAGAAACTCAAGTTTTTGATAATTAAATAATGTTTAATTACTGGCTTTAAAATATGAATAAAGCTTTAATGGCCTCCGCTATTCCCCTCAATTGTGGCAACAAACTAATTAGACAATAAAAAGAAAACAGGTTAATAGGTTTGCGGTCAAATTCTTTTCTTCCCAATTTTATTAAAAAAAATTCCAACTCGATCTTCTCGATAAAGTACGATAAATCATAAAAACCTTTCGCAAAGCATTTCTTATGGCTTTGCGCTAAAAACCGGGTTTAAAATTAACTTAGAACGTATATAGCTAAATCAAATATACGTGACTAGCTAATGGCGGACAAAAAAGAGGTGTTATCAAAAAGATCAAGTTGGCACACAAAAGAAACTGACTTGGATTTAATTAACAACATAAATAAAATTGGAAAGTGATTTCAAATGACAAAAAAAATTAATTATTAAATTTAACCGCAACGAAATACTAAATATTTACAATGGTTAGTAAGGAAGAATAGCGAAGGTAAAAAGGTTACATATAGCTAGATGATCCCAAAATATATTTAAGGTTAATTCATAAAATGTTTACATAGCAAGACATATATTTCAATACAACAATAAAACAATATGAATCAAAAGTAGCATACGAGATAGTTTAATTTAGGAGATACGATACCGTCCTTTTTCCGTGATGTTCCCTGCGGCGTCCGCGGCTTGATCCGACCGACGATAGGTGTTTGTCCGGACAATGAAAATATGAAGTATGGCTTCCATGAAAAGTTCTCCAGACACGGCATAGAGTTCAAATGGTTATTGATTGGATGTTAAGGCATTTTGGATGGTATTTAGGAACCTCGGCGATAGGCAAAGCTATGATTTGCCTAGCCAAGCATATCCATTTTCCTCAAAATACGGTTGGTTTTAACTGGAGCAGGTTCTAACTTCTCCATTGTTTGAAAATGACAGCTATATCACTTTTTTTGAAGCACAAGCTAAATGTGAAGCAAAATCTGACGGATTTCTCCCAAGAGAAATCTGAATGCACTTTCCAGAAAGCTTGGAAATAAAACAGCAAGAAAAATCTTAATAAATCGCCTTCACAAGCAAAATCAGAATCAAATGACTCCTTCAAAAAGAAAAGTCTGAATAATCATCTCTTTTGTTCTCCCTACTATTTATACTTTCTCTGCCAGCTACCTTCCATTGTTTGTATGATCTGAGATCTTGATAAGCCTCCCCATGCTCCTTTGTTTCAAAGCAACACGTTCTAAAAATAACTTCAATTTTTTACTCCAACTTTCTTACTTTAAAGTTGGAATTCTATTAATTAAAAAGCAAGAAAGAAAATGCCATCTTTAATTAGACTTGAACGGCTCACTAATTAAAATATACATTCTTTCAGAAATGTTGGTGGGCTTATCTCAAAATCAAATCATACTAAATATTTTAATAAAATTTGAACAACAATATATTATTATTTTACAATAGAATAAGCATCTTATTTCAGCAGAATTTTGCATTACCTCATATATATACGCTAGATGTATATATATGTTTGACTAATAGGTTAAGCAATTTTTATCAATAGAATGAAATTTATTTAAAATAAAATATTTAACTGTAATACACATTTAATAAGCATAACTATTTTTAACTCTAATGCAAAACCCTGCTGATATTGAACTATAAACTTAATTTAGGTCTACAATATTAATTAAGTTTATAGGAAGATGTGAAGCATGGATTGGACTTCAGATCCATTGCTTCATTTCCCAATAGTTAGTGAGCAAAAAAAAAATGTTTAAAAAAAAAAAAAAAATGCTGTTGCTTCAGGTCAGAGGTAAGAATTTGTACCAGGTGAGTTCAAGCCTACTCTTTATTCACTGTAATGTTTAATTTGCTACTACTAATAATCTTTCTACATGTTACTATAAAACGGTTTATCCATCATTCATTCTCCTATATCTTTTTAAATCAAGTCCGTGTTGTTTTAGTCTGACTAGCTATATTTATGTTTTTAATTTCTAAACTTTCCGGGATCCGGTGGTATATACTGCCTTGTATTTTTGGACGGGTTCATGACCCTATCATTTTGGTTTTCTTCTAAGTTCCCATAATCAATGTCAGTTAGTATCCGAATCGTGCCTTCAATGTCCTGCATTTGAGTTCCTATTAATATTTTCCTTATCCAGGGTGGCATGTTGTGCCTAATCATCCTCACTATCTGCATTTCTGGATACTTGAAAGCAGTTAGGGCTTTAATGCGATTTACCTGCCTAACAAAAAACTGAGCATAAGTCTCTTGATGGTTAGCTGGGTATCTTTCATGCATTATGGAATACATCAAACCTTCCTGCCTCTCTGCACTCCAGTACATTGACATTATTGCCTTCTCATATTCCATAAATGTTTGCAGTTGTATAGATAGAGTATTCCACCATTCTCTGGCAGATTCTTTTAAATGATGACTGGCGATCGCCACTTTTTCTTGTTCAGTCATATTCTGGAACTTGAAAAACATTTTGAGACTATCCAGGTGGTGTCTAGGGTTTCCACCCGGTTCCCCTCTAAAACCTTGTGTATGTATGAATTTAGCCACCGGAGACGTTACCGGATTAATTATTATAGGCGTAAGGATTTGGTTACCTTGTTGCGCCTTGATTGGATTGATCTGTTGATGAGTGTTCATTTCCTTTTTATCCACATCCATCTGTCCATTGTCTTCTCCTTCCTGTATTTGATGCTTGACTGACGTGTCCCAGGCATACATATCCTTCTCTACTTCATTATCGATCAATGATTTAGGTTGTGTATCATCTTGTTTCTGTTGCCATTTTAACTGAGTATCCTCATCTGGCCATACTTTTGTTCTGGTATGTTGTTGCTGGAGACCCATGTTTTCCTCCAAACAGTTCAGTCGTTGAGATGTCATATTCATGAATTGCTGGAACATGTTCATCATCATTTCCCTTTCATGTCTCACTTCTTTGATGAAAGCATCAAAGTTATACTCTTCATTATGAGTACCTGTTGGCCTCTTGGGAATATTGAGTACTCCCTCCTCCTCGCTGTCATAATGTGCGTCCGTCTGTTGGTCCATTTTTTTGCTATTTTGCTACACAAAGTCACAATTTATTTCTAAACGTATTTTAATACAATCTATATAAATATATTGTATTATGTATATCTAGGAGCTATATCCTGTATGTGAAGAAAAAATTTTTTTTGTTCTTTAAAAACAATATGTCAAATATTCTAAATTCTTTATTTATGTTTTCAAAAACTAACTTTGCCTACCTCACGAGGTCCTATTTTAACCCTATGCCTATATGTATCTGTTTATACATGAAAATAAAAAAAATCCTGCCATGTCTGTCTTTAATAACTATACCACATATTATTCTCCTCAGTTTACTTTATTTATATTTCATTAAAATATCATTGCTATGTTAATATAACTGAAATAATCCACTTACAGCTTGACCTGGCTTTCTCTGACACCTGAAACAACTAAAAAATGCATTTACATTAATACAAGTATATATATATAAAGAAATATGTGAGCAAAATATCATGTCATGTTTAAAATTATTTTGGCTCACTAAGCATACATTGTTATTTTGATCATCTACTATAATTTAGTTTATTTGATATCCGATATGAGAAATTGCACTTGCCGACAAATTTATTTGAAAAGGGCGCCAGTCGACAAGACAATGGCCATATCAAATATACATATTAATGGATAATGATCCAAGCACACATTTATAAGGGTTTATAAAGTTTCACTGCAATTAAAATTTTACTTTGCGTTTCCGTTCACTTTAAACAAAAAATTTAATTTGATTCTGCTGAACGAAAAAAAAATCTCTGGATGAATAAGTAAATGCTATTTTAAATGACACAATATTATTTAAATCTAAGACGTATAACAACTAAGTACGGTAATTTGTCTGACCTGGATTCGAAACCAGTTACCATTTTGGTCATGACACACAAAAAAAAATTTAAACAGCCTAAAGTACGATTAACAAAATAAAATATATACAAAAAAAATTAAAAATAGAAATAAAATCCCATGATAACTGCCACTCCGAATTATGAACCTGGGATCGAAACCAACTACCATTTTGGTCACAACCCGAAATAGATGAACAATTATCAAGCAATTTTACAGAATCACGCATTGAGATCAAAAACTGTTTAAAAAACATTTATATAAAAATGGGTTTTACCAAACTATAACGAAGTGTATACCATATACACCCATATATATGAATATGTACACACCAAATAAGCATATATATGACTACATATAAATATACAAACAGATATACCTATACAAATATTTCTTTTATTATTATGTACATGGCTTTATTAGAAAAAAAAAAATGTCATATTGCAAACCGCATACTCCTATTATTTCAGGCAAGTAACGCTGGTCACAACTATGACCCGGAAACAACAATTGCAGACATAGACCTATTATTTCAGGCTACTCAGCAATTCTGAACTCTAAAGTGTAAGGGGTCTTCACCTAAATGGTTACTCAAGGAATCTTCATAAACGATCACTAAAAAAAACAAGGGCTTCACCTAACGGTTACTCAAAAGGTCTTCACCTAACGGTTACTCAATAAATGATTCAATAGCATAATCCGAAATGGAGAAAAAAAAAATCTTAACTAAAGGGTGGCTGACATATATGTTATACAAAAATATAAATTAAACGACATACGCATTTACTCTTTATTAAGTTGAAAATTAAGTTTGCTATTTTATTAACAAACTTATATATATTTGGTCGGACACGTAATTACAAAATATTTAACAGTGAACGAGAATTTTGCATGATTATAGCATTCATTTTATATAAAAACGAAATGCAGAGAAAGTGAAAAAAAAATGTTTGTTAACACCATACACTGACACGTGTAATTTTGACTTATCAAAGCTTTCAATCTATGAAAAAAAAATTCTATTAACGAAAAAAAAGGTTATCTAAGATATTTACAAAAATTTATCCAAACGGAAATAAAAATCTATTATGTAACTGTACTTTTTTTTACTCAAAATATTAACACTACCGTTTATACTATATTTCGAGAAAAACATTATTATTCCAAACTTTTTCATATTTGAGCGATACTAAAAACAATCTAAAGTACGAAAGCTAATTTAAGGGAGGGCGGGTGGGTATATATTTGACACTTCCGCCTTATCGAAGCTATCTACTTTATACAAAAAAAAAATATATGGCGCACTGGCCATGACGGAACTACTCATTAGGGAAAAAAATTACTTTAACTCTGAAATCTTCTTTTCTAATCACACACAAAAAAAACAACTGACGGCGTGTTAACTTTTTAAATATAAAATATTCATTTCATATATATCAAACTCGGAAAAAAAAATGTTTAGCTTATGGCACATTTAACTTCTTAATTAATTAAAAAAATGACATTTAGCTCACGTTAGGAAACCAACTTGAAAAAATTATACATATTATTTTATATAAATACATTAAACTAAAACTAGCTTCTCAGGGTACTGTTAAAAAATTTTTTTTGAAGAAAAGAAAAAAATGACACTCGTCCACGTTGTTAGCGTCAGAATCGGAAAAAAAAATTATACGTCTACCCATATTTTCCTTCATTTAAAACAGAAAAAAGAAAAACATTCTACACCCATATGAATGTTATACAGGGCATTGCAGGGTGTGGAAAATTTCGAATAGCCACACGATGGGCGTCCAGAATGCGGAGAAAAAAAATCTACTGTGACAGTCAGATGATGTGTGTAGATTTAACCCAGTTCGAATACTAGGCGAAAGTACCTCAAAGCCAACCATACGCGAGATATAAATCAAGAATACTTATGACCTCTGCCCATTCGCCTGTTCTCGAGGCCTGATCACAAACAAACAACACCATCTGAGCCATGCATAAATTATTTTTCCACCGGCCACAAAGCTTAGCAACAGCGGTAGAGACATGGACGGGAAATCCTAAAGAGCTAAAAGCTAAATGTGTAAAGTACATCAAAATATGTGTTGGTGTTTGCGTTTTGTGTGCCTGGATCATTGAAAAGTAAAAATAAAGCATTTAATATAACTAAGAAACTCAAGTTTTTGATAATTAAATAATGTTTAATTACTGGCTTTAAAATATGAATAAAGCTTTAATGGCCTCCGCTATTCCCCTCAATTGTGGCAACAAACTAATTAGACAATAAAAAGAAAACAGGTTAATAGGTTTGCGGTCAAATTCTTTTCTTCCCAATTTTATTAAAAAAAATTCCAACTCGATCTTCTCGATAAAGTACGATAAATCATAAAAACCTTTCGCAAAGCATTTCTTATGGCTTTGCGCTAAAAACCGGGTTTAAAATTAACTTAGAACGTATATAGCTAAATCAAATATACGTGACTAGCTAATGGCGGACAAAAAAGAGGTGTTATCAAAAAGATCAAGTTGGCACACAAAAGAAACTGACTTGGATTTAATTAACAACATAAATAAAATTGGAAAGTGATTTCAAATGACAAAAAAAATTAATTATTAAATTTAACCGCAACGAAATACTAAATATTTACAATGGTTAGTAAGGAAGAATAGCGAAGGTAAAAAGGTTACATATAGCTAGATGATCCAAAATATATTTAAGGTTAATTCATAAAATGTTTACATAGCAAGACATATATTTCAATACAACAATAAAACAATATGAATCAAAAGTAGCATACGAGATAGTTTAATTTAGGAGATACGATACCGTCCTTTTTCCGTGATGTTCCCTGCGGCGTCCGCGGCTTGATCCGACCGACGATAGGTGTTTGTCCGGACAATGAAAATATGAAGTATGGCTTCCATGAAAAGTTCTCCAGACACGGCATAGAGTTCATATGGTTATTGATTGGATGTTAAGGCATTTTGGATGGTATTTAGGAACCTCGGCGATAGGCAAAGCTATGATTTGCCTAGCCAAGCATATCCATTTTCCTCAAAATACGGTTGGTTTTAACTGGAGCAGGTTCTAACTTCTCCATTGTTTGAAAATGACAGCTATATCACTTTTTTGAAGCACAAGCTAAATGTGAAGCAAAATCTGACGGATTTCTCCCAAGAGAAATCTGAATGCACTTTCCAGAAAGCTTGGAAATAAAACAGCAAGAAAAATCTTAATAAATCGCCTTCACAAGCAAAATCAGAATCAAATGACTCCTTCAAAAAGAAAAGTCTGAATAATTTTCTCTTTTGTTCTCCCTACTATTTATACTTTCTCTGCCAGCTACCTTCCATTGTTTGTATGATCTGAGATCTTGATAAGCCTCCCCATGCTCCTTTGTTTCAAAGCAACACGTTCTAAAAATAACTTCAATTTTTTACTCCAACTTTCTTACTTTAAAGTTGGAATTCTATTAATTAAAAAGCAAGAAAGAAAATGCCATCTTTAATTAGACTTGAACGGCTCACTAATTAAAATATACATTCTTTCAGAAATGTTGGTGGGCTTATCTCAAAATCAAATCATACTAAATATTTTAATAAAATTTGAACAACAATATATTATTATTTTACAATAGAATAAGCATCTTATTTCAGCAGAATTTTGCATTACCTCATATATATACGCTAGATGTATATATATGTTTGACTAATAGGTTAAGCAATTTTTATCAATAGAATGAAATTTATTTAAAATAAAATATTTAACTGTAATACACATTTAATAAGCATAACTATTTTTAACTCTAATGCAAAACCCTGCTGATATTGAACTATAAACTTAATTTAGGTCTACAATATTA